>JAARMF010000149.1:34706-69106 GCA_022844705.1 Toxascaris leonina | reverse complement strand
TATATATATATATATATATATATATATATATGTATATATATAATTCAATCCAGTCATTAGAGAATTCATTGAGAATGAGTGCAACTTAAAACCATCCAATGCAGCAATTTTAAATCGCACTTTCTCCGAATTTACGCCATGCAAATCCGTCAGGAGTGTTAGTTTTCTTTTTTAAACGTCAATGTGATTCAAATCTTCAGATTCATGCCAACTTATCTCAACAAAGTTCTAAATGTGCCAATCGAAAGGACTGGTATCTCGGCAATAATCCCTCCACTTGTTCAATTCATGGTTAAAATGGTAGCTGGGATTGCTTCCGATCGGATTACTTGTTTCACTGTAAGGAATTCATTTCATTTGAATTGTCACTAAAAAGTTAAATTTGCTTTCCAGACGAGGTTCCGATTGCACTGCAACGTTTTCCAATATACGACAAATGATTTAGGCTGAACCAAGGAATTGCCTAGTTGGAATTGAACTTGATCGATTATGATACAACTACTACGATTCTTATTGTATTTCAAGTATCGATTTGGATAGCAGTGAGCAAATCGGATGTATTTGTGTTGAAGAATAGAGCAATACTCTTTCAGCACAATAATAACGATCAATTTTCATGGAGTGATATCTTCAAATCTGTTCAGTTGCCACAGTTCCATATTAGATGGAATGAATTTTCTTTTGACAGTGAAAATGTGGGATTGTGGATATCCGAAACGTTAAAATAAGAAATGCATTAGTTAATAGGCCCTTCGAGAGCTCTAACATTCACATCATCCTGTCTGAATATTCATATCGACTATATTGCAGGAACGTCGTAAACTACAGTTATTCAACACACTAGCGTTGGGTGGTTGTGCACTCTTTCTGATGCCTCTCGGTTTCCTCTCGCCAAACCAAGCAAATATCGCGCTTTTTTGCTTTACAGTCAGCATAAGTTGCATTGGTTTGGTCACTTGCGGTTCAATGAAGAGTGCGGCACTCATCGCAAAGTCGTTCACACAGTTCGTTATGGCTGTTGTACAGGTTGAACTTTTGGACAACATTTATTTATTTATTTATTTATTTATTTATTTACTTATTTCTTTGTTCATTCTAACATGCGCTCAGTATAGTTCCTAAAAAGGCAGAGAAGGGTGACAGAGAAAAGACAATAATGAGCATCAATGTGCGATGTAAGATGACGAAAGAAATATAAACAGGTCAACATTCCGTACTCGGAATTTTACTCGAATGGGACTTGAGCAACATCTAACGATGATGTCAATCTTGTTTTGGTTCGTAAGCGGAAAATAATCATTATTTGATGACAAGAGAAAACAAGGGCGAGTCCCGAACGTGCGACCTCTTGCTTTCCGAACAGACAGTATAACGAGCTAAGCTAATAGATGCAATCCTGCTTGCTACTGTTTGTTGCCTAAGTCTTGTTGTTTCTTATTTATGGATTGTGCAATATGGGATTTGTTTCATAGCCTTGAAAAGATATGGTATGAAAGCCTAAAACTGTGGGTTTGGATCGCGAATGCCGATAGCGCCTTCACTCCTTATCAAACAACTCTGATGATAAAAAACATTTTACAAAACGTGATTTCTATACTCATTTTAATGAAACAGTGATAAAGGCAGCTCTGGCGTTGCTCTCACGATGAATTTTGATAGCCTATTAATGGAAGACCTTTTGTGAGTGTTGAGTGCTTAGTGGAAATACATCGAAGACTACGAGAGGGATCTAGCCGTACGATTGCTCTATTGGTTCCTCAACAAAAATGTAGTTTTCTCTGTTGGATAGACGAATAGTTACGACTGTGGGAAACTGTGGGAAACGTACACCTTTTTTTGGCGAAAGGAAGCAGTTAAGGTCGCCCCCAAGAAGCAGTTAAGCTCGTAAATAAATTTTTGGCAATGTTGCACATTTGCGGAAAAATTCGACATGAAATCATGCTATACTATATAACTAGAAAAATGTAAGCTTTTACTGCATATGCGACTAGATGGTACACAATAATGAATAGTGAGGTCTTGTCGATGCGTTTGTGATGGTTAATGATGCAAGGATTTTATTCTTTTCGCATGACGCATTGTTGGTGCTGTTAATGCAGCACTTTTCCCATTCTTTCATCTGCATAGTTCCTTTTGCCTCTTTATCCATTCCTTTACCTAACCCTCATCTATATCAGATATATTGCTCGCTGAGTCATTTCTTTCATTTCCAGCAAGTAATCTGCTTCGGGATGCTGTTTGTGCCGTTCTTGGTCAGCTGGTTAGCACCGGACAATACGATCGAGGAGTGGCGTTTGTTGGTTTTGGTCATCGCAGCCATTCTATTCGTGGCGAACGCTCTTTTCTGTTATCTGTGCAGTGCGGAACCCGAACCGTGGGCCATGTTCCCATCTACCGATACGGCTACCAGTCATCTCAGCAAACAACTCAACAGCAACAACGACGATGGCCTTCAAAAGGGTCCTTAGGGCTATCAAAAGAGCTCTATGTGCTTTCCTATGACATGCTTCTTGCGGAAATCCGACAACAAACGCCATTCGATAAAAGCGCGAAGCATTCATCCGTGCTGTATCTAATCGATTAAGAGCAGTGTGACCTTTGCACTATCAGACAAGAACAGGCTAATACCTGGCAAAGAAACTGAACAGAACTGAAGAATACTGGAAATACGTTTAGCGAGGAATGAGGCGTTTGTCGTGGCATAGCTGCTTCGTGATCTGTGATGATGATAGCGCTCCACTACGTCTGCGATAATGGTATTGGCTTCGGACACCGCTCACTTTTTATTTCATTTACTTTGAACTACCTTTCATTTATTTTTAAATCACTATTTAGAAGCAGCTGACTCCGACAGTACAGCATAAAATAGATGGCACATAAATACGACATAGGCGATACAGTCTACTGGCGGAATACCAGTAATAGGTATTGAGTGTGAACAAGAAGTGAACCATGGTGGCACGTTTTTCTATAATTCCTAACGTTTTTCTATAATTCCTTTCTATCAAGAGAGACGCCAGGAGGTCTTCACCAAAATATCGTTAGGCCATCATCCGACTGCACTAAGTGCACTCGAATAATGCAAAATGACTAAAGCAATCGCTGGTTGTCTTCCCCTCCGCTCTCTCCTCCCTTGACTTGAAGTCACAGAAACTGCTTCAATTTGAGCCCTCATCAGCTCTCGTGCCTTAAAACTTTTGCATTTGATTCGGAATATATTGGAAACACACCATTCTGAAAATCGAAATACCAACTCCGCATAGCTTGAAAAGCCTCCTTGTTTCGCTACCTACTCATCTTTTCATCATTCATTTTCCGCCGTCAATTTCGTCAGACCTGCGCCGGAATTGTGGCTCCGGAATGACACCGTTTTTAAAAATTCTAGTTCTGTAAATGACACGTAAATGAAAACTGGTTTTCTTCGATACTTATGTTTCAGCTTAGCTGCAATCTGTCATGTTTTTATTCGCCAAATGCTTTATCAATGCGAGACGGTCAGTTTTTCGTATGTCAGAAAAAACGCACTTCATTGTAAAGTTCACTTTTTCATTTCCGTAATTTGTTAGACGATTGTACTGCTCTACTATTGTTGTTTGAAATGTCGGCATAGATCTGAATTTTAGCTAACAGAGTTTTGATGAGATATTTCTGCCGAATAAATATATTGCTCATCCATCATCAAATCCATCAAATCTCCTTCCTCTCCCTCCCTTCCTTCAACCCTTCTCCTCACAGGACTTATTATTGCCGGCGTTTGAATATGGAAGCTACTTTCTAGCCAATCATTGCTGTTGCTGCTGATGTGTTTGTAGTGAGTGCAAGAGTTATTTGTGCATTTGCGTTGAACCATTTATCTAAATCGGGTCCACAAAAAAGCAAACTTTGCATTTCCCTCATTGTTTGATATCAATGTGTTTTGCTCATTGCATTTTTTGCAATAAATACGACGTGATGCAATGCAATTCCATCTGAATATGCACTCAAAAGATGACTATTAATAATGTGCAACAGTTATTCCTCTAGCATGAGTTGATCCAAAATGATAACAGTGGTAATAACGCTTTACATCCCAACAGAATGCCACCCTACAAAAAAAAAAAACGACGAATTGATCACTATTTGTCTCGACGTGAGTAAGTATCCATCATTCCATGCTTTGGTATTATTCGCCGCCTTTTACAGTTTGCTCAATTTTTTGCGGTTATTCTTGTTCCGATACCATTAATCTCCCGGGACGTCTCAGGGATTCGCTGATTTCATCAAAATCAGAAATTGACGTATTGACTGCTATCAGCTGAAGTCATTAAAGGATATCACCCTCCCTCCCGCATTCCTAAATGAGTGGAGTTCTTTTGAAATTCGTCAACCATCCAGTTCATAAAAACTCGAAATGAGGATAGAAATGAAAAACTGAGTTCAACAAGTTATTCATCCCACCCACTAATTCACTAACCAACATATTACTTCTATGTTTCCTCTTTCCAAATTCTTTTCTGCTTAATGGCGTTATCGCAGCTTTCAAAAGTTTTATTCATGAACTGAGAACAAAGTACGCAATTGCAATACAAAACCAACACAAAAACTTATTGCAAAAAGTAGAAAAGTTCAATGACGCATCCGGCCAGATGTTTTTCGCATTTAAATGTATCGAAATTCATACTTCTTAAGTGAATGTCATGAAAAGAATTGGTTGCGTCGATGAATTCCACTGAGAAACAATATTCCCTGCATAGGCATCTAATTCAACTTGAATTTATATTACACTTGCAAGAATTACTATTACTAACAATCCACTGGAAACGAAAATGAACGACCGATCGATCACCACTTTTTGAAAATATGTAAATTTGTTTGCTAGCCGGGTAATAAAGACCAATTACTCGATTGAGTTTCATTGAATAAGAAATTTAGTTGGAAAGGCAGTTAAGAGCAATTCAACG
Organism: Toxascaris leonina; assembly: GCA_022844705.1. Taxonomy (NCBI): domain Eukaryota; kingdom Metazoa; phylum Nematoda; class Chromadorea; order Rhabditida; family Ascarididae; genus Toxascaris; species Toxascaris leonina. The sequence goes on along the minus strand of JAARMF010000149.1, from coordinate 64,166 downwards.
AGCTGCTTATCAATACACTGTGAAAATTGATCGAAGAGATTGGTGGCGCACACCTGGACGAGTACTAGCAACTATTGAGATATTTGATACAATGGGGGATCCTACTTTAATGCGAAAATGGAATTATGGCAGCGCAAATTATTGCAACAGTGAAATGTTTTACTTTTTGAATCTTTCAGAGGATGTTAGAATATTTCTATGGAAATCACAATAAGCAATCGAAATGGGATGTAACAACTCCGAAGACTATAATAAAGTGGGCGATTTGCTTTGAAACGCTCACTAACTGTAATGAAGAGCATGCGGGAATGAGTTTCATGCGCACTGAAGGTACTGCTATACATAAAACCGAACTGACGGCATCCTTGACGTACAGACATGCTATCATGATAAAAGGTCGCATCATTTGTCAAGCACATCCGAAATTAACGTCTCTTTCTCATTTCACAGCTTGAAGACAGCCGCAAAGATTAAATACTCGCGGAGATGAGAAAACGTCGAGAATGGGGGGTGGCAAGCAGAAATTGAATCAGATTCTAGGTGAAAGCATTCCAGGAAAAGACGGCAACGCAACTAACAACCACCTATGAGAAGCAGCGTTTCCCAGCAGTAAGCACAAACAAAGAAACTAATACTCATACACTCTTCTTGAGGAAAGTCATGGTGGCGACGTATCTTTTCATAGCTTTTGTTTTCTCCGTCAGGGCCGTGATAGAACCGATCATCGCCAGCTAATGACGCTGATGACCTAACACAGCGCATCACCCCACGAAGATAAACCTTCATTAACACCGAATTGAATCAGCGCCACCAACTATCCACTCCATCGTTTTTTGGCGTTTTATTGAGATTTCACTCACACCACTTCAAGAAATCGAAACTTCTTATTACCACTGCCACCGACTCTCTTGCTCGAAAAAATTTCTGTAACCTTACCCTGAAAAATTCCCTCTGCTCAAGAAAATATTCCCTATCAGAAGGTAACAATTAGCTGCAGAGAAGCAGCTACTCAACGGCCATCTTGAAAAATGAGAAATAAACATCGACACATAAATAAATAAAAACCAAATGATATCAACATCGAAAATGCCAACCGCAACAATGAAAATGAATCACAAAATGGAGAGGGTGCGACTTAGCGCACGTGAGATTCAAATATTGTAGCCAATTAAGCAGCAATATCACGTGAACAAACCACAACATTATCACGTGAACAAATCAACTCAACGAGGTATTATAAAGATGAATACACAGAAACAATAATGATAGAGTTCTTGCAAGCGTCACAAATTTCACTTAAATGAACGTAAGTCATTAGCACTGAAAAGCGAACAAACTTAAGAAATGTTGCACGAACGAGGACAACCGCTCGGCATTACCTATTTGACATATGGATGGAGTGATCTGATAGAGTATGGGGAAAGATAAATCTCGCAAATAAAGGCCACCGCTGACAACCACAATGTTGACAAGGCAGCCTACGGCTGTTACTAATAACCAACTTGAAACATTCTTTGCACCTTCCTTATTAAATTACCCTACAGCTGAATTTGGCCAACATTAATCTCGTTCCGTGGTCAGACAGGTACAGACACCGACATACGTCACCTTATATATCTTGTCCATGCTTTTGAGTCTTTGGCCTATGGTTCATGAAATGTTGGACATTAATCAAAATATCGTTCTTAGTCAGGCCGCCTAGGTGTACTCAACGATAAACAAAAATGGGGAATAAAAATTGGCGTGAATCAAAGCTCAAATCCATTGAGTTCCAGCTCAAATATGGTCAGCAGAAAACTGATTGTACTTCAAAAGGCAAAATGTATTTCCATATAAACCTGTTATGTAAATGGAAGCCCTAAAGTGAAACATCGAGCTTTACAATCCCATACATCCCACACAATGGCAGATATCTTAACAGATGTAGCGCCTAGAACAGTGCAAATCTGTGACAGACACACACAGTTCAACGAGTTCAAATAATTGATACTTCCAAGTACAACATATAAAAGCATAAAAACAATACTGGATTAACAACGAGCAGACAATATCGACCGTTAGACCATCCGTAGCCAAAACATATGGCACTAAAGGTTCTTGTTCCCTTTCTTCCGGCTAATTATACCAATAAAAGCTGGAAGTGCTTAATGGAAGGCATTGTAAATTATCACCGTTGAAGAATTGCTCAACGATGCACAAATCCTTTCCAACACTCAACAATTTACTGCCAAATATAACCTTTATGAAACAACAAAACAAGAAATCACAATAATACAACTGAGGAATTTCTGACGCCGATTTGTTGTCGCACGGGTAATGCATTTCCTCAACTATACAGCGGGGTCACTTATTGGCTACAACAATGCAAAACCACGGGCCTCAGTACCCTAATGGAAGCGCATTGTGACCGGCAGCGTCATCAACGCTCGATAGTGCGGTCAATCAAGTGATCAAGTGATCAAGTGATATATATATATATATATATACATATATATATATACATATTCTTGCAGTACGTCATTAATTTCACGACAGCGCAATTGCGAATATGGAATCAGTGGAGTTGAAGATATGATTGCAAACAACCATTCAGGCTTACTCAGAAACTGCGCCGACCGCCAGCACTTTCAGAAGTGCTGACTCACTAATTTCCAGTCCAGTATGCCTCCACGTATTTTTCGGGTATCCCTTTGAAAACTCCATCCTTCGCGTCACACGACAACTTGCTTTGTTGACATTGACAGCGGATCACGAAGGACAATACAAGCCAAAGTAATTTCAGCTTATCTTTTGCATTTTTTTCCACCTCCAGTAGAGTGACACGTAGGTACTTACGAATAAGATTTGCTTTCAATATTAACACGATGTGGTCCTCAAAATATGACTATTTGTCTTTGGAGCTGCGACGAGCTGACTCCCAGAGAAAGGCTACTTCTGTAAGCGTATAACACTTTCTAACAATGTTTTCATGGCGTACTGTTCCAAGACGCATCCACCTGGCTGTACTTGAAATTCCTCCATGCTGTCTAGACGGGCTGCAGTAACACAAACGTCACTAATATGTAGTTGCGTAATATCCGAACATACTTCTACATTTCATCAGAAAACAGCATCAACCTTTAATCTGCAAATACTCCCAACTTTTTCCTATGGTGCGTTTGGTTTCCATCAGTCATCGATTCTCTCAATAACCGCAAGAATTCCCCGCTCCTAATTTAAAAAAATAAACCACAAATTGTAACGCTCCAAACAGTGTATAGTTCAAGACGTTACTGCGTAATGATAATAACATGATACCCAAAGGAGCAGTTGCACTATTGAGGGAATGGAAGAAAGACTATTGCCCATATAGGATGTAATGAATGGAATGAATGTAAAGAACGTTCTTTCAGTTCTTTCTTTCTAAAATTCATGCCTTTAAAAAATTTCCCTCATAAAATTGTTAGAACCGGTCAACATTGCCAAATGCTGAACAACAACCTCTCGCGACATTTAAACGGTGTAGAAAAAAGAAAAACAGCTGCTATCCCCCTCACAGATGTTACAAACGATTTCAGGCAATTCTAAAGTATTGTCTCGTGATCACTGACGATGCAACCGCCTCATTAAAATCATTAACCACCGCTCCACTAAGTGTGTGGAAACAACGTTCATTGCGCGACGGTATACGACAAACAGGCAATCAGAAAATGCCATTGACATCACATATGGAAGAGCCACATCCAAAGAAAGACGATGCCAAAGATTTGGCAGTATGATGCCATCAACATGACTTCCTTATCAAAGCTAACATAGAGAGACGGGATAGGTGATGCAGGTGGGAGGCAAAGATAATGTAGGTGAAGAAGAGTAGACAGATGAAAGACGCGGCCTTTCTCCCTCACTGGCAAAAGAAATGAAAGTTCCGCCTCTCCGCTATCCGTTTCCGGAATGTGACGAGGGAACCACGACTTTACACAGCTGTTCGCGTAACTTTCATGCATTTTTGCCACTCTGGCATGAAACAGTTATAGCTATATTAGGTTCATCAACAGGCTTCCGTCGTTTGCCTGGGTCTTTAATCTCAAATTGACGTGATGAAGAAAGCGGGAAAGGTGAAAAGTGGATTGTTTTGACGATAAGAGAATCCCGACATGATACAGAGTGGAGCGGAACATTCTTTATTCCGCTAATGAATGCAGGATAGAATGGAGAGGGACAAGATGACAATTGGATTCTACAACGCTTTCTGCTACCACGCAGCCTTAAAACGTGAAGTTTCGGCACAAATCTTACAGTCTCTGGGTTATTAATTCAAAATCATACGATGCTCACTCGTCGTCTCATATGCTTTTCCTCGTCCAACATTCAGCAATTTTACCCGCTTCACGCAGCCCGCTCACATAAGCGCCCGTCATCGTCTGTGGAAAGAAGCGGTTTGTACCCTTAAAAAAAGAGAATCGGTATAATTGCCAATAAGTATCGTAGCAACAAATGAAACAAGTTTTCTTGAAGGTAGGAATGGACCTGCATTTATACGATCAACCAGCACCCTTTGAGATCTGGCATCAAGTGAAACAAAAAAATCTTCAAAAGTAGAAAAAGTTATTCTTACAAAATAAGTGGGGGGGGGGGCGGGGGGGAGGGGTGTAGGGAGGGAAGCATAAACATCTCTGTATTTTTACATTATATCAAATCATTTTTTGCAATGTCCCAACATATCGCTTTTCTAACGTTGAAAGGTTGAATTGAAAGGCACAGACATATTTTGCTGCTGAACACGATTTTCGGTCATAAAAATTATAAGCGAGGTGTGATAGAACTCTTCGAGACATTGCCACCAGCCCTCAAAATAATCATTGTCCGAATTCGCAGCTTCTACATAAGTGAAAAGAACCGAAATTCCCCTCAAATTTGGCGCACGGCTTCACTGAGGAGGGGGAGAGGAGGAGAGGTGAACTGGTTTGGTTATGCACGATTTCGACACCATCGTTTTCTACCACCATACAATGTGTAGTCCTCATTTTGCGCATGACCTACACGTAAGGAAACAGAATCCTTATGAGGCGCTTTGCTCTTTCGATACTATCAACTTGATCTTCCTTAAGCTTTATCCATCCCAAGTGACATTTGCAAATCTCATCGAGCAGTTTCCACGAACTTTTTTACTTTGCAGTATTTTTTGATCAAACACCTCTCTACTGCGGCCGATGAAACCGCCAGATGTTCTTTGCGTCATCCGTCTTCCAATTTTGGTGATCGCTAGCAGATTCTACAAAATCAATATAAAACTACGTGGAATCTAAAGCTCCTAGCTTAAAGCAACTGAAGTGCGTTACTTAATTCAAACGTCATAAAGAGTATTCATTGCGCATAATTCGACAAAGGCTGAACCACTTTTGNGAACCACTTTTTTGACATCTATAAAGGCTGCAGTTCTGAACGAATGCCACAGCTTTTGCATCGAGTTTTAAAACAGCTGCATCCACACAACCACTAAGAGTTTTATAATGAACAGCACTCCTCATTCTGAAGATGAAAAATATTACGTTGAAAGAAAAGCAACGAACATGCAAATATTATGTCCAATATTCCTCTCTATGAGCCATGATATGCTTCTGTTCTATCCCTCTTCCCACCGGCGAAAGCTTTTAGCTTCTACTTTGTTGCATCTTTTACAGCAGATCTCTTGTTCACTATTACAACTGCGTGGGATCCCCTCGAAGGAGAGGAGGGGTTAGGTTATCTATGTATGACATGCACGCAGGTTATAAGTTAACAGTTGGTTATCATACACCCCTTCCTGTAGTGAAATGTTACCGACCTCGCCGGCGAAGAACAATTTCCCGTCAACATCGCCGGCGACCACATCGTAATCTTCTCCACTGCCTCCAATGCGGACGTAAGTGTACGACATTCCAATAAACGGATCGCGACCCCAATGCGTCACCACATAGCCATCCGGATCTGGGATGTGCTAAAAGCATAGCAAGATAAGATGGAATGCAGCAAACACAATGTTTGGCTGATAAAAAAAGTTTTGCACAAACTTATCAGTTAAGAGGCTCATTTCTGTTAATGTATCAACGACCTGTGCATATTTAAAGTAACACTTTTTCGATGAAGAACCTCACAACAATCGAAGAAACGACTCCATAACTCTTTAATCCATACATTGTGTCAAATTATACAACTCTCATATGACTTANNNCTTTTTAAGCTTACCAGAAAAATCGATTGAAAGAAGAAATGAGCACGAACACACATTAAAAAAGTTGTTGAACTGGAATCGTGCCCAAGAATGCTGAATTTTAGAATTTCCATATCGAATTTGGGAGCGAATTTGCATATTAAAATGGTGTTTAAATAGACCATTTAGAGTGCAATCTTCAAATGCTGATAATTGTGGAGTTGACACTCATCTGAAGCTAAGAAAGAAAAACGTATCATCATTATTCAGCAAAAATCCCTCTCGAATACTGTTTAGAAAACAGTGATATTCATTCGAATAGACAATTGACGCGCTAGCAAAAGAGACGAAAAAATTTTCGAAGCAATGTTTTCTGGCACGAAAAAAATGGAAGGGAATAACCTCGTCGGGGAACATATCCCTGAGAGTGTCGACGAATACATCCACCACCTCAACATCACTCTTGTTGTTCACAACATCCACCGACTCGCCACAGACATACGACATCAGCACATATTGTGGATTCTTCGAACTCTACAAATACTACCACATCCAAGAAGCCTATCAATATGCACAGCATAATACAAAGCTTATCCAGTCAAAATAATTATTCCTACACTTAAACATGTAAAATCCATCAGCAATAAACCCAGCGAGACAATAATGAATCACACATGAAGCGACATGACAGAGGGAATAATTAATGACTAACAAGTTTAGTGCAGTCCAATTGGGTGCATTGTGGCTTGAGGGGTTTACTTCGAGAGTAGGCCGTTTCCACTCCTATTCAACAGCCTCACTCTCACAAGTTCACTTCATTTTCTACTAATAAAAAACGACAAATTGTTAGAAACCAAATACTCATTTTTTCTCAGAGCTGCGGCATTTATCCGTTCATAGCAATCATATTCTTTCTCCTAATAGCAGCTAGTTCACAACTGATTAACCACAAATATATGGAACAATAGTGATATAATTTCGAGAAGACATACGCGACTTGAAAAGTCATAAAACATATTGAAGAGGCCCCTTTCGGCTGCAGTTTTAGGTACGTGACCGAAATAATCGAGTGTGCCATCACTTTTCAGTAATGACGACCAGAATCGGCGCGGAAATCTCACCGCCACCTGAAATGCATCGGTCAGTTCAACGTTGAATTCCTCAACCATCAGTACTTGGAAAGATTCACAATTCCCAAAGAACGGAATTTAAAAAATTTAATAAAAACATCAATGGGTGGTTTACATCGAATATTGAAAAATAATGCTGCAAAAATCGAGAAATATGCAGAAATAGTAATTTTGGCTGATTATAAGATCCATTTCAAAGCTCACATACTTCATGGAGTTTTTCTCATCTCAATATTGGCCGATAAGCTCTTCAGCAGATCAAGTGTTGGACCCTTTTTCTCCGTTAACATTCACCACCCCAACCTCCCTCCCCATACCCCTCCCCCCTCCCCAACTACTTGCTATATAACTTGCTGAAAAACCAGCCAATTATCTGCAATACGAATGCAATAAAAGGAAAGAAAATGCATAAATGTAAAGGTGCCACCACCTTTTCAATAAGTCCTGCTCCCAGACGTCTTAAGGATGCTTTCTTCGATGCCGGCAATTCAGGTATAAAGGTGATTCGATCACTTTGAAGCACTGCCAGAGGTACCGTTACAAGCACCTTAATCATGAATATACATTAAATTTATGCTCCATATGAAAGGAAGTGAAAAATATTTGATGGGTTATCCACTACGTGCTTTCACTCTGTCCAAGGATTCAGCTATACGCCAGGACAAGAATCGAGGAAGGAAGGATAAAAAGGTTTTCAAAATAAAAAAAAATAAATAAATAAAAATAAAAATTCCCTAGATAAAATCGCAACAATATACCTTAAGCAATGATGCACTGAAATTGGTCCGTTGCTATCGCTTATCAATTTAAAAAAATGATAAATTGGACAAAATGACAAATTGGGCAAATCCTATCAGACAAATTGAGGATGATGAAATGCCATCGAACGGCAAATTGATTCGGATCGGTAAGAGGTACAACTGTCTCGAAACACACTGGGATTGGAGAGAGGAAGGAAGACAAACGTTCAGAATTTTTTGAAGAGAGTAAAAATGATACGTGGCCATTATCCCCGGACGGGCGCCCATGCACCCCTACCCCCTCTCGCTTCACAGGAATTTCCCGATCACATATCCCCGTTCTGGACATCAAAATGTGATATCCAATATTTGAAAAGAATTTCCATTTCCTCTACGTACGAAACAGANCGATCACATATCCCCGTTCTGGACATGAAAATGTGATATCCAATATTTGAAGAATTTCCATTTCCTCTACATACGAAACAGCGATGCGTCCAGTCATCGACGTGCTGAATTCAGGAGTGATTAATCAATGTATCAAACAAGCTAAGCTTAGAGGGGAAGGGTGATAGTCTTTTGGATACCGAATTAGAGACCCATATCGGCGCACTTCTAGGAGAAAGAACAAAACAAAATTCGAATGATACAGCCAAATGCCATGCAAAAAAAAGAAAAATAATTAAAATCATTGTGGTTACCTTATCTGCGCAATACTTCTTCCCATTTGCACATTTCACTATGATCTTCTTGCGTGCATTCCACTCGATTCTTGTCACCTGCAACAAATTATAAACCTGCAGTGCACCACTGTCCCCTTTCAAGCAGGCAAAGAACGCCTGAGAGATTAATCTCTCAACATGTATTTCTACATACAACAAAGTTTTCCATGTCACTGAATACACCACACAATATGCAAACTATCAACTAATCAAGAACTCATAATTTCCGTTGATGGGTGGATAGGGAAATCGATGCTAATATGCGTTCCTGGATATAGCTTATATGGATGGCAAATACTGTATAACCTCAGCTTTAATGACCCCCGACTNNNAAACAGACATAAACATAGTTGCATAACACGACCTTTGGAAATTACAAAAGATCGAAAAAGTTCGAAAGAAAAAAAAAACGATCGAAAGAATTCGAAAGAAAAAAACGTAGTTCGTAAGAAATTCCAAAAACTTGGACACTTTCCCATCCCATCCAAGATAGAAGAAGGCAGGTTTTGACTTGACTAGCAGATCCCCTTCCCGGTACCTCAGTTACCACACGATGTTCGTTAAAGATTTCCAATACAAGACTATATCCTACAACTATTTCTCTTTAAGCAGCCAAATAAAGAAGCAACTATCTGAAAGTGGAGAATACGTACGAAGAATTATAAATATGAAGGCGTTTGTTAAATTGAGGTCACTGCAGTTGCTGAGAGATTTTTAGCATTAGTTATATATTGTTTTTCAATCATTGTTGTACTATTAGATAAGTGATGAATATGAAACGTTATAAAACGTTCCAACAAGGTAGCATTACAGCTGACACTTCACTTTTATTAAAAACGTTCTAATGTGTCACACGATCCATAAATCTCTTTTGCCAATTTCCGAATCAGCAAATATCCTCTCCACCCCCTAAAAGCTTCCACTTTGGTGCAGTGAGAAAGCAACAAACTACCTGATGATTGCATCTCACATCGGTGCCTTCAGCAAGTCTTCGCATTAGCTCAGCACAACCCTCAGTGAGCAGTGCGTGTTCACCGGCAAACTGTGCGACCGCTTCGTTCTGATCCCAGTGGCGTGCCGATACTTCACTCAATTTAGCACCACACGAAAACTCAACGTTGCCTATTTGCCACTGCAGCATCCGTTCCTCTTCCTTAATCATACTTAGTTAAGCGAGATAGCATTCACTGTGGCGAACACGGTACATGCTCGCAAGACGCTACCTCTACTAAACATCATTTTGGAACATTCATTTTCATGGACGCCATTGAGANTCGCCATATATATATATATATATATATATATATATATATATATATATATATATATATATATATGATTCCCTCATAAAACCTTAAGCTACTAAGAATGGTTCAGCAAATAACAGGGTCATCGAATGCATTCTTGAATGACGCCCTCAAACATTTCCAGAACTTTAAATGAACAGCCTAGATGAGAAAATCATCTAATCAACTTCATCGATCGGTTTTTAACTAGTTCATTCTTCAATAACTTACTGAGCTCTGTATTATAATGGGCACAATCAGTTCATCAAAGCACACTCCGCCCTTACTACCGCAATATTTCGAAAACTGCACTGTACAAATCTCCAAGTCCCAAGTCATCAACAATACGTTCTTGTTCATTCACCAATCGTACAAGCATTCAGCGGAAGAAAGTGCGACCATTATATATCGCCAAGCTACCTTTCAGACACCTAGCAAAGAGCAACTCCAGCCAGCCGGATTCGAACCAGCGACCTAAGGATCACAGCGCTCACTCTACAGTCCTCCGCTCTACCAACTGAGCTATGGCTGGAACAATCGCCCGCTCTCCGTAGGCACTAATGCGAACATACTGTTCAAGTAAAGACCAAACAAAAACAGGAACCGCTCTTACCTGCGTCCACTTCATACCCGTTGCCTTGAGAAAATAATGATGTGCGTTCATCAGGTGATCTGTAACATTAATAAAACATTTTCATACAAAATGAAACCTCTCATAGATTACATAACTAATCAATTCCCCCAAATTAGCACACTTAAATTGAATAAATTGCATTAGCACACATCAGCACTAGGCTCTATGATCATTCTAACAACTCCCTCTCCTCTATAACACTCTTATTTCAATCAATAATACCCACGACTAATGGCTGCAGTTTTTTGTAAGCATTTGCATTACTTCATCACTTCTCACATTTGTAAAAAACAATCCATCTGCACAGCAACTAAATTTTATATTCAGCAACCGAATAATCACATTTTCGAATGTCCCTCGATAACAAAATTTACATATTATTCCTACTTCCCCCATTGTACTATGGCGAAAATAAACGCCTATTGAATGAACACAAACAAACGGATTAGAATTGAATGGAGTGAACACTAAAGAATAGGGATTGACATACAACTAGGCTGGAATGGAGTGTGTTGAAGATTAAATGGATTGCCCATCTCCTCAAAACGACGACACAATTGTGAATGAAAGAAACACTGAATGAAAATAGCTTATTAAAAATAACGACAAAATACTATTGCTAACTGATTGGTATTGGCCACTTGACATGTCTTCTCGTATCTTTCGCCATATAAATTAACAAAGATGCAAACTGAAAATATTAATCTCCCAAATGAAGCACGAAAAAATATATTTCATGCATACCATTAAGACTAAGGTCGGCCCCTTTCACACTACGCTTCCATTCTGCGAGTGCATCCAGTAGACAATTAAAGTGCTCGTCGACAATTCTATCACAAAGAGGATTCGCTCTCTTTCCAGTTGCCGCATCAAGAAGTGGACACTCGTCGGTGACTGCTCGATACTTTACACCAACCTGATGAGTTCAGACATAAATCAACAATCGCCTTGCCTTCATAACGATTATTTTTGCACAGATATGTTCAGAGTTTAATTAAACCAATACGTCACAAATATCAAATACGCTAAAAACGATGGATGTAAAAAGGAAACATCCTCGAACGCCATCAAACTTCAGCATTTCCATCCGGAAATAGTTTGCCGACAAATCTGCACATATCACTGAAAGCGCCGTTGTCTGTGAGCAAATGAAATTAACCAACTTATGCAAAGTCTAAAAAAGCAATTCAAATGTGAGTGCACCACGAAGAGGCCTCTTAAATGAACGCAGCTCAGAATGTTTTACCTCCAACATTTCATTGCTGAAAACACTGCAATCGGTTTTTAAAAAATATTACAACTATTCATTACTGGTGTGATTCGCATATATCACATATTAATTAATATTCGAATCTGAAGACTTCAACTTTGATTAACAACAGTGAATCGAGGGGGAGAGAAATGGGAGAGGAGAGATAATAAATTAAGTCGAGAGCAAACAGTTCTTTTTGGACTAATGTGAGGGACAATTCTACAAGGATACTGGTTAAGTGCTGCCATTCGCTTCACACTGTCAGTGTTATAGAAACAAGTCATCGTAATTAATATACACGCAAAGTACCACGACTGCTTTCAGGCTATTGCCCTGTTGCCGCTACTCACCCAAGCTTCTCTGGCTCATCGGTCCTAACACTGGGCACCAACGCCTATATATATTTTGATGGCCCGTAGAACCAAACAACCTACTATGCAGTAACAGTGTTGGAATTGTCTTTGTGTCTGTGGCTGTCTGCCCACTAACTATTTGCTAAATGGAACATGACCATCCAACAGCATCCATCTAGCCAAATCTTTCTTAACCGTCTTACCAATAACATTCGCATATTCCCGAAAACTTCATCTAGCGGTCAGGATTCCATCTCCCAAACAGCAAACAAACCAACTCATTTACCACTCACTTAGTTATCCGCCACCGTTAACCGGTTTCACTAGTTCACGCATCAAAAAAGTTAACAGAAGCAAACCTGTTCACACATCAGCACAACAGGATTGTTGATAACACCGGTTATAAGTTGTGCACCACAACCAACCGCTACGCCCAAAGACCAATCATCCTGCAATAAGAAGCAACTGAACCTCATCTGGTGCAAAAATTACCACTGCAAAACTGATTTCCAAATGCTGTTCTACGACGCTGCAAATGCGTGCAATGTATTGCGCGATATATGAGGCAGATACTCATTTTAGGGATCTACGTGAATGCTTGGACCAGATTTCGACTAAAAATTAACGGCAATCACACGAGGCGGAGAATGCAGAAAAAAAATCACTGTCAACTATACAAGGACACCAAATATAAAACTCACCACGAGACGACCGCCGATTTTACTCTTTGCTTCGAGAACTTTAACGTTAGCACCAAACGAACGCAACTGACGAGCAGCACCCAAACCACTGATACCGGCACCAATCACGAGAACCTCGAGATTCTTGAAAACAAGAAATAACATCCACTTCATCGCTTTGAACAAAGATCAAAACGCCTTCAGTGATAATCGGGGTGCAAGCATAACCGGTATGGGTTCATCAGAGGAATAATTAACTGCCACTGGACAAATAATTATGTTTCGAGAACTTTCTACGAATAGACATTAAACAATTAATGACAATGGGCTTATACTTTCTCTAGCGCCCGCGAGCACATTACTGCGAATAAAATGCGTTTGTCGCATCTATGAGGACATATTCTGTAATGTACCTGTCAATTTACACGTGTTATTTGGAATAGTTATATCATCAAACGCGAAATATTAACGACACCCTCATTCCCCATTACTATAACATTATCCAGACACTACCCTAATTATTTACCCAAAAACAGAAGGGCGCATGAGATGATAATTTGTTTGGAGGAGAATAATGGTGACGAATTAAGAAAGGTTGTTAGGATTGCCTGATTACAGTATGTGTTCTCATAACTGCGTGCAAAGGCGAGGAAAAACGGGGAAGTGCATATAGCTTGGAGCTCTTTTTTGTCCTTACCCCCCACCCTCTCGCCTCCTCCAAAGAAAAATGCCATTTGGAGATTTCTTCGGTAAATACTCAGAGTAGTCCGGCCAGTAATACTAGACAAAGGGACTCTATAAAGATAAGGCCAATTCAAGCTAATTCCAATTTCTACCTTGTCAATCAAACCCTTGTGGAAAGGATAGCGGATACATAGAAGAGAGCGAGGGAGGGAGAGGCTGGGAATAAGCTAACGCCCCAATCTCCACTCGTTGAAGCATCAAATTTTGACAATCCAAACTTACATCACATTTTGGCGTTATTAGCGATGACTTCGGCGAATTCAGGATGCCATAATTGATGAGTGATTTCATTGTTAGGAACTTCATCACACGTCTCACCTCATTTACGTACCAAACACGTGCCAATCCACGACATACAACGTGCTCAATACATTTGTCCAACGTCAAATATTGCTGCAAAAAAATTATTTCTTTTGAGAAAAATATAACTTTCGGATTTGAGATGATAGTAATGAAACAATTTAATTTCCGATTAGTTACTGCCCCATTCAACTCTATTCCCTCGGTAATTCTATTCTGTACTCCACTATATTCTTTAATGAGGTGATAGGTACAAAACAAAACGAGATCACATAACGTTATGCAAGGCAGTTGAGGCATCTGTATCGCATCTCTCTGCCTATACAAATCACTGACTGTCAGCTAAATTACTATCAAAAAGCGTTATTCACTCGCTGAATCGCAAATAACAATGGATACTCACTAAGCAAGGTAGAGAACTTGAAATACTACGAGATTAAGAATATCTTTATTCTTTCAATAATAAAAAATTCTCACTTTCAGATTTTGATTCACTGAAAGAATTCTTTCAAGAACCTACGGAAACGGAAAGAAATTATGATTAGGTGATTATATTTTGTGAGCTGCTAAAAACCAAAAAAAAATCTTAAAAATAAACTTATAAAAATTTGTTGATAACTTACAAATGGATTCAGATTCCATAAGGCAACGATGAGATTTCTCATTGCAAGATACGCAACCGGTTCGGAGGTATACTCGGGGAAATCATGCATTTCATCATATTCCATCACATCAGGACGCAGACAAAATGCCATCGATTGCTCTTGCGGAATGTTGAATGGACACATAAAACGACGTGACGCACAATCTTAAAGCAACAACTCTTTCTATTCGAACAAAACAACCATATCGAAGGATGCGAAAACATGCGAAAGAATCTTGGAATCTAAACGGTTCATATGAATTTAATGGCAAGCGAAGTCTTTTCTTAATTATGAAGAGAAAATAATTCTTCCAATCGCTTCGAACGAAACGGAAGTTTTCTGAACATTTCAGAGTGCCAACTTTGTGTATAATTTCTTAAATGATAAACAATCATGATATCATATAGGAGACTACGGGAATCACAAAATAGAAAAACACACCTGTATCACTCTCAAAATCGGCATTAGTTGGACTAATACCAACTTCATCGTAGTAATACTCGTGACGGAGATAATGTAATGCCGGTGAGTTATGCAGCAATGGTGCAGCAGTAATCGACTGAATCCAAGCCGTTTCACTTGCTTCACGCACACACTGTAAATGCACATAGACAGTCCTACTTTGTAACATCGACTAAACGCAGAACTGAAGCGACAAGTATATGACAACTCATTGATTAGCACAAGTTTAAGTGTGCGAGACAGAGGTGAGAGAGTTGCCACTACAGACAGAGATTGTTTATGTGAACGCCCAGCCTGTATTATTAACTGTGAATGGCACAGAGTTGCACTGAATGTTCGGTTTGAACGTTGTTGTGGTGATATACCAAACTAAAACGAAATCTCTTGTTACCTAGAATATGCGGATATGCGGCTTAGTGAACGTTTATTGTTGATGGCTAGCATCATTGCTGAGTTTAGCTTCAAATGAGATAAACGAGAATATCATGACATCACACCGCTTCATCCCAACTGCCAAAACATCAACGAACATGTCAGCATCCTCCACTCGCCCTCTCCCACTCCCTCATCAAAAATGATACAACCATCTCATCCGCCGTACTCTCCACAACAGATGTGATACAATTGCCTCATTTGTCTCTCCCCTACTCTCTAAGTGCATGCTAAGCCTTTAAAACTATTTCGTTAAAATTTACAATTCAAAGCACAAAACGCGCAAAATTTGCATCTTTGCAATGATTACGGCAATGCAGAACCTCCTCTTCAGGTGCATCACAAGGATCATTCTCATCACTCGTATCGCTATCCAAATCCATCGATCCACAAACGAATCTTTCGATGTCATCCGGTGTTATACTCTTGTAATGCGTCGATAAACGTCTGCAATTGAAACAATTTCATTGATGCATTAACGCCGATATTTGAGTTCACAACGGATCTCACAACGAAACCTTCCGAAAGCCATTTTTTAATGTGAACCTGTCATGCAGAAACTTTTGAAAAGAGAATGCAATATTAAGGTAATAGTTCTTGTAGGGTATAAATTAGTTTAAAATAGTTGAATCAGTGCGAACTATTCAGTACCTCGGAGGTTATGGTGGTTGAGAATGAAAAGTAACGAAACGATCACGGGTAGAGTAGGTGAATCGATTATGTCCCTAGTGATACTCAACTATGCTTCACAATCAAAAGGAAAAGTGCCACCTGAGGGAGCCCAATAATATGCACAAAACATGGGATGGCATAAAAGGAAAATGGGAGTAACACATGCTATCTGATGAAATGTTACACAGTCGTAACACCCCTCGAATTCGGCACACCGTATTTGTTGACACTCTTCTATCTCAAGATCACACTCGGAGATAGTGTAGAATGAAATTACCTGAACTTGTTACAGAGTTTGCATTGAAGCCAAAACGGTAGCAACTGGTCTTGAACAAAGAGGCGAACGAACGGTGCACAGCGACTTTCTGTTGACCATTTCCCTTTCCATTCATTGAAGCGATCATTCGTCTCGCGACCACTGAAGAATATTAGAGCTCAGTAATGCGTCATTTGCACAACTCTATTTACGAATTATAAAAAGAAGAACTCTAACAGCTCTCAATAAGCCAATCAAAGCTATTATTAAGGATCTCTCAGAAACAGAAAAGCCCCGCTGGCGATGAGAGGATAGTAAATACGAATTAAAACCGCGAGTACTGCTTTACATCGATCCGAGAATTATGGTCAGCTCTTTGGAGTTGTGAATATATTATTATGTGAAGCGGTTCTTCTTGTAGTTAGAAAACTTCACGCGTTACGCGTTTATGCCACACTAAGTATACCGACAATCATGCATGAAAAAAGAATTGCTCTTGAAAAATGCGTAGAATTCCTAAACACAATGTTCTGCGTACTTGCGTACTTGGCACTCACTACGAACTGTACTTATTAGGCACTTTGCCTACTCTGCAGAACAACCGTTGTGTAGACTTTATCTGCCAAGATTGTAGGACATACACAAACATTACTATATTGCACCCTATCCCACTTCCCCATAGAGACATTTCAGTTCAGCGTTGCGAAACTTGTGTGAGCATCATGGACGACCGGAAAACTGCAAAATGATTTAGCAGCTATAATATAAATTTAATAATGAGCGCTAAATCATATAAGCAAATATGACTGCTATATAACAAACTCAATAATCATCGGAACTGCAAAGAAATTAATTCTCAAATAACTGACGGTTTGCAAATTTCGTCGTGACATGATTGACAGACGTGTTCGCCCTTCGAAATGTGATGGAAGATTTTACCATTGCCATTGCCATTACCATTGTTGCCGCCGTTGCTGTGCGCAATGCCCACTTCATTGGGTGTCGAGCCTCTTTCTATGGGTGTACGTGACTTCTCCCGATTGAAGCATCTGAAATTTACGGGTCATGGAGGAAGCTCTTCACCGACAATTCCCACTTGCACAGTAGTACATTTTTTTATACTTCCTGCACAGACAGTAGCTTTCCATACTTCATCTACCATATTATCTCACCTAATACCACCGACTTCTGCAGTTTTTTTTCTGGAACGGAGGAATGGTTCAGTTTATTGGTGTAGAAAATGTATCGACAGGAAATATTGACTGCAATTACATCTTTCTTAGCGGCACTTCATAAAGAACAACCAAACGATGCAATTTTGTTGTAAATTATTTGTTATAAAAATAGCATAAACCCTCATATTCCTCATATTACATTCATCGTCTATTCCGCAAACAATCCAAGAAAATAGCCTCATAAAATATTCAGTGTTCCAACTCACGTAATCGATATCGCAAGAGAACACTGTTTCTCCAAGCCACATTCACTACGATCGCAAGAGGCCTCTCGAGAGTCGTTTGATTCAGAAGCATGCTGAAAATCGTTTCTATTTATATCATTAGCTCATCTCAATACGGCATATCCTGTGCACAGAAGATCGATATCAGGAGAAACATCCTGATTTGTGATTGATGGAAAAAAAAGTATAGATGAAAAATCATCGGAATAGAGCGATTTTGGAAATAAGGGGGAAATAAGGGTGCTCAACGGGCACTCATCGCAAATATCTGATTTCAATGAAATGATGAGACACAACTCCTTTGGAGCGATTTGTATTCATAAAAAAGCGAAATCACAAAATTCTGGACTTCCAGCGAATATACCTCATTAATGTTTTTTCGCCTTCCATACGTTCAAAATCGTTTATTAAAGCAACACCAAAAGCAATTTTATATCAATAAATGGATGTCAACAGCTTGCAACCGCGAATGCTCGTTTTATGATCCAACAGCTATCAAAAATAATCAGTAATTGAGCATCGAAATGAATATTTATCACAATCCTTTAAAAAATCTCTCTGCTTTTTTTCCAAAATAAAACACCTCTATTATGCCTCTCGACCTACTGAATGGCATACACTTGTCGGGGTATAGAATGACAAACCCCATAAAACAATATGGAGAAAGGGGCAATTCGAGTGATACTCTCAAGCAAAGACGCCTCGAACGCAGAACACTCTCTGCAACATTTATGCGTTTATACCTCGCCTGAATTTTGTTCCAGAATATTCTTGAGTTCATTCGGCCTGAGGTCAAGTCGGAATTTCTTTTTAGCTACTTCTGCACATTCACGTCGATGCCTGACCCGAGTGGAGGTTGTCGCCACTTCTTCATCATCTCCTTCATCCTCCATTTGCAGCTGCAACCGAAAACATTGCCCCAATCATATAATTACGCATTCTTAATAGTAAAAGAGAAAGGGGCAATTCGAGTGATACTCTCAAGCAAAGACGTCTCGAACGCAGAACACTCTCTGCAACATTTAGATGGGGTTTCGACTTCTACATGGCACTGCCAGGACGCGGCGAGTTCAGGATCGAGAAAGATGGAAAAATTGCCAGCTGCATCGATGGAGACAACGACGAAATCGATGAAATCACAGCTATTCAATGTGATCAATGTGATCATTTGTAAGCGGTGAAAAGGCCTGCTCGCCTGGCCAGCGGGGTGGCGTCACTTATTGGCTACAACAATGCAAAACCACGGGTCTCGGTACCCTAATGGACCGGCAGCGCCATCGACGCTCGATAGTCCGGTCAATCAAGTGATCAAGTGAATAGTGAAAGAGAAATGCTTGAGCTCGTCCCATCTGATAATAATTATTTGCAATTTCGATAAATCGATCAGCAATCACTTCATCATGGAAACTTTCAGACGTTTAATCTGGAACCTTTCCAAATTTCTCATTATTTTATGCAAAAATCGAAGAGGTAGATGAACCTCCATCAAAACAAACTGCCCCCTTTGGTGTACAACCCTCTATCTAACATAACATCCTCAAAGTATGAAACTTTGAACGACCGCATTTTTCATTCGAGATTACTGGTAACAATTCAATATACCTGTGCACATCGCCACCTAATTCACATGTAAACATTTTACAAGTATATTATTGTTAATATCAAGACTAACCTCATCCTCAATGCACATAATTCTAGAATCTGTGGCTAAAATTGTTTTACCTTATCATCAGCCTCCACTTTCACAGTGTCATCCATAGGCAAAACCACAGAACCGACCTCCACTTTGCTCTGATAATCGTCATACCTGGTCGCTCCCTCACGAGGACTCAACTGAGGGGAGACGTGGCAAACACTTCTACAATGAAAAGTAACTGGCTTATTTTGTTCTATTTGACAACCTCAGTTACTAATTTATGAAAAAATAGAAGGCTAGGAAATGGTGGAAAGGTGCGAAGGAGGTGGATTCTCTACGTCGGATTGTTTTCAGCTTTATTCAGATCGGGGAGAAGAAAATTTTCTTCAAGTTCTGGGAATTCTTTGGAATTTGTCCCCAGAAATCCGACTTTGCCCAACGGAAATAACTTTTTTCATGAGCGCCCTCTGCATACAGAATGGACATCCTCTATCTCTTCTCTGCAGATACTGCAAAAACCACTTTTTTGACGACACCTTATATGAAAGAGTTACAGAAAGCAGACACAGCAAACTTTACCTCGGTATGAATGCCAACAAATTTTTCTCTTCACGTCTCTCCGCATTCTGCTGCTACTATCGCAGTCTTTCATATATTTCTATTTATTTTCGCCACGTTTCGTTCCAATCTCTTTCCTCACTCTCTACGAAAACTTTCCGCACAAAGATCCTCAGCTATCTGCTTTTTTCAACACTTCGAAATCATCGGTGCGGATCGTTGAAACTGACAATATAACTCAGGAATAACGCACGATCATGCCGAAATGAAATAAACGGAGTCTCAGTGATGCGTCGGTTAATCGGTAGATTCCGATCTCAAAGACGACTGAGGCCAGAAGCAGATATAATCCAGTCTTTTTCAACGCTATGGTCAATGAATGCGTAGTAATACTGACAATATAACTAACCTTGTCGGACTGCGCATTCTCCTTCAGAGGAGGTCGATAAGCAAGGATGGGAAGGATGATGGAAGACGACAACACCTAAAACTATTCAATATTGGACACTGGTATCTATACGGCGAATGGTCATTCTGGCGACTGTTGACCACAAGGGAACGTGGTAGAACGTCAGATTCGTATAGGCATCATAAAGAACGTTGAGCGGGTGCAGTCAAGTCTGATCGATGCAACATTGTGAGAATAACAATCATTAAACCAATTTACCAAAAGACGAGCATAAAAGTCAGAAGAATATTGACTGCACGAGTGACCCCTTCTCCCAAACAACCAATATACAACATGAGTAATGCACTAAGTACTGCATTTCAGCACTTGGATGTTTGCAATCGCGACACATCCTCTCGTCTGGTACCGGCGATATGACGGTTTAAACCAAGCCGGTGGATTTAGCACCAGCGATAGAACGGTATAGACAGAACCGGACTGAGAATGTATATATGAGGTTACTTTTTATTTTGCTCATCTGCATCACAAGAACGTTTCCCGACCTCGTCAAAGCGAATACATTGAAATGAGAACATTTCTGTTATGCTGGACAGCAGAGATATTACAGAGAAATATAAAGAAAAACAGCAAAAATAAATGAATAAATAAATAAAGATCTAAGACTAACCACTTAATCACAAAGACTGCCTAATAATAACCTTAATAAAGCCTAGCAATTACCTTCACATAAACAGCCACAAAGATACCTTTTAGCTCAATCAACAAACGAATATATTCGATGTATAAAGGTAGTAGAAAGTATCTCATTTGCTATGCTCTGAATATTTATAACCACTGTTTGGTGGGGAATGAAGCGAATGAGTAAGTGCACGGCCAAAGATGTTCAAAAATTCAATCGAAAGCGAAAATAAGTGACTCAATAAAACATCCTCTAGAGACATTAAAGAAAGATACAGCATGGCAGATGGCGATCGACAGTCTCTTAGAATCACACCTCGCCAGATCGCGATATATACTCAACATTTAGACGCCCTCAGGTGCTCCCACAGAAACGGGCTTTTCCACTTCTTAGACACCGACACGACCTCTCGTGATAAATATAATCGACGAATTCTTTATTCTGCGCTGTTGAATTTCTGAATCACATAATGACTCAAGGTTGTAGCATTCAGCACAACCCCATTGTGGTCTTACGGTAGATGTGATCATACTGTAACTCAATGTTATTGCGGTCTTAATGTAGCCCTCAGTTTATAATAGTGAATGAGCAGCAAATGGAATCATCGGAGTATATGCATTGTCGAGATCCTGCAATCTGAATGTAAATAAGGATGTTAGCTGACTGACTTCATAAACGAATAAAATGAAAGTTGATACTCATTCAAGCATGACTTGAATACACAGCACATACTAAAGATAACCGCAATAGAGCAGCACAATGTGTGGAAACATTCTGAATAATGTGGATCTTGGAGATTTTCATGAGATTTTTTGTAGCATTGACATCACAACGATTTGTGACTGCAATTCCTGGGATGTTAGTTCTCGCAATGACCTCTAATCGCGATTTCCTATATGAGAAAAGATGCTACTGAAAGGAAAAAAGCGTCAAGATGGAATTCAGTGCACTAAAACGAGAAAGTAAGCAATAAGCATTTCAAGGAGAAACTCAATACGGATATATTCATTTGTGCAATCGGCAAAAACACTTCCGACCCATCTCTTTTGGCTCGTCTCCGAAAAAATGCTGATGGCGACGAGAATTTCACTGATAAATTTTTCCATCGATTTTTTTAAATTTTTTCAACCTTTTCTTGTTCATGTGCCTGATTATCACTTAATTTTGAAAAACACAAAATATGCGAATGACGCTCCTAAATCGTGCAAAGTTGCAACGGAAAGGAGTCGAAGGGGGAACAGAGTGCCTAGATGTGTATGTAAAAGTGTGGGAGTATTTTGTAATCATCCCGACGATTCTAGAATGAACGGAAAAGATGCGACTCATTCACTCGAATCAGTCATAACATCTAATGGCCAGCGCACTACTGCTTATGTGTTAAGGATCGCAAAACGCTGCCTAGAATCCCGTCGAGTATCGTCCAAAGCCGAAAAGCCGTTCCTACGCAGACTTTCAGGCAACCACTTTCAGCCAACAGATAAACCATCAAACCAGAATGCCGTCAACGAAACTCTCACTACGGCAACAAAGTTAGTCGACTTCAGCTGTGAGTACGGAACGACGCAACTGCAGCTGAACTTTGCCACATACGCGCGCGTATAAGGAGATAGAGGACGCGAGCGTTAGCAACGAGCGATGCGGCATTAATTGTTGCGTACTTGAAACGTTGAACATGCATTATGTTGGTATGCGGGGATGAAGCTTGTTTTGAGGCGCATTGAAGACTTCACAACAATCAATAATAAGCTTAAGCTTGATTAATGACAGAAACTTTCCTGTGGCATCGAATTCTTTGACACGCAATATGTCTTTGCTTCATCGCAATATCGTCGCCAGTATGGATCCTTATTGTGTCACTAGGGAATTATTATCAGTGATGCCGATGCCTTGCAGCGATACCTCATCGAATATGCAACTCGCCAAAAGAGTGAGAAACAAGTAGAAAATGGCTTATTCAAGCAAGACTGATAATAGAGGTAAAGCTTAATATATCTCTTAAAATATTCAGCAGCTTTCTTGCGGAACTTGCAATGGTCTCAGGACGGGCAATATCTCAAGCCGCATTGTTCCATAAATCGGTCATTTTTTATCCATAAGAATATTTGCAAATTTTTGATCAAAGCAGAATATAAAGCATATGAAGGTGTTTGCGCTGATTTTGGCATCTTAAAGGATTAGCCACTGCGAAAGAATCGGAGATTATTAGATGGACTTTTCTTATGTAGTCATCATTTTATAGTTGTATCATTCATATGCGGTTGTTGGTGTCGTTGGGCGGCTACTGAGCGGTGNNGGCCTGCTCGCCTGGCCAGCGGGGTGGCGTCATTTATTGGCTAGAACAATGCAAAACCACGGGCCTCGGTACCCTAATGGAAGCGCATTGTGACCGGCAGCGTCATCGACGTTCGACAGTCCGGTCAATCAAGTGATCAAATGATCATTCATATGCAAATTACCGACATTCCAAATCACTGAAGAAAAAATGTCCACTCTTGCTTGCTCATCCCTGCTCGCGCGTTGCGATGACTGCATCAAAACTACAACGACATATAAAACACTCTAACATCGATAATGATCAATATTGATTGCTAATCAGTATCGACGGTGTCGCAGGTGCAACTTGGTTGGCAATAAGTTGTCTAAAGACAGCCGACCGGAATTTAAGAGTTCAGCTACGACTCCATTGGACTTCACCGACCTATGACACTGATTCCTCTGAAGCCGTTGCAGATTAATTGGGCGGAAATGAGGTGCTGCTGAACGCTTTTTAGATTCCGAAAGCGCACAGAGCCACAGCAACGGTGTTAAACGAAACAGTAAAGTTTCTGCTTTTGGATCACTTTCTGATTGATTTCTATGAACTTGATTCCTCCCTCAATACAAATTATGAGGCCAACTTCCTCTCGTTTCAATGAGGTGACTGCTTGTCAACACCGCGCGCATACTCGCTCTGTCCCTCTTCTCCTCATTCGAGTGTGGCAAAATGTGACGATCGAAAGAGCGCACGATCTGGGCGGCTAGACGTAGCGTGGCTATGATGGAGGAAGGGGTCAACGTTTGACGNGGGAGGGGTCAACGTTTGACATGGTGTTGCGTTACAACTTTTTGAGCTTTGCATTAAAGATCTCGCATTTTGTACCTCTGCAGACTGTTCATTTGAATACAGCCAAAGCCCATCCCAATCCTGTCCTTGATTCCTATCATCCGATTCCTCGCAACGATGATTTGAAAGTCGATCGCAGAGAGTGCGGAATTGTCAAAATTACAGCTGCGTTTATGTTGCAATTCAACTTGGCGCGCGTCCAATTCATTTCGGCAAAATGCCAACAACTGCTTAAACGACCATTTCCGCCCCGATCGAAATCATCAGCAGCTTTTCAGCTTTCAAATCCCTCAAAAAGTTCCATGCTTTTTTTGTTGTCTGATGCATTATTCTGTGTCAGCTGTTCTAGACTTGTCTGTTTGTTGGTGGAAGCATATTTAAAGAGAGCAGTCGTGTGGTTTGTCAGCTGTTGCTTGATTTCCAATATTTTTTGTGATGTTATACAAACGTGATATATTAAAGATAATGCTTAAGACAGTTATCTCAGGTATACTCCAGGTGATGTAGATCGCAACTGTGTTGAAGATAGCCTGCCGGAGACTATTACGAGCTTTAGAAAGGTCTTATATATCTAGAACGTTGATCGCAAACCTAGCAAATGCGCATATCGAAAGAAAAAAGTAATATCCTTCATATGAACTTTCATTGTGATTGCCCTCTCGTCTAAATGGGAATAAGCTTCGCGCGCAAGATGTTATCAGGGACTTAGGTGCGCATATCAGTTCAAACTTCAAATGGACTTTTCACTGCAGGAAAATAGCAATAAGAGAATTACGAGTAGCTAATTATATACTACGTTCGCCAGAACATCCGCCCACTGAACACTACAAACTTTCTTTCATTGTCTATTACTGCCCTCTTCTCGAATACTGTACTCAGATATGGTCACCGTGTACTGATAAAGACACTGAAATGATTGAAAGCGTGCAGAGGCGATACATAAGATCTGTTTTTCGCAAGGTCTTTCCTGATTCCGTTGTTCCTTACTATCTCGAAAGATTACAGATTCTCGGCCTGAAAAGTCTGAAGTACCGTCGACTTGAATTTGACCTCCACTTGTGCTTTAAGATAGTGAATGGTTGATGCGATATCCCGTTTGATGGCATCTTTACGTATACCCCATTCAACACACTCTCCCGATTTCATCGTTTTCAGCTAAAACGTAGATTTTCTACCAAAATGGATATATTAAGTTCATTTTCCTTTCGAGTCATTCGGGTATGGAATCAACTACCAGCTGATACTGTGAAAGCTAATAATCTCACTGCTTTCAAAACGAAATTAGCTCAGTTTTGACTTGCGGTCTTTGAGGGGAGTAGACGGTCAGCCACTATGCTATTAATATGTGTATCATCTCGGTTCACCCTTTTGTCAGCACTACCACATTCGTGATACTTGAACGCCTTCATTTCTGAATATCGCCAATCTCTCCACATTATATATTTCTTTATGGTTAAATAAAGCAATTTGAATGAATAAAGAAATAAATGAATAACGTCTTCCAACGCTACAACAAAAGCTTTTGCTGCATATGCGTTGCATCCTTAGCTAAAATTAACGAGATGATGTATGCGACTCTCTTTTCATTCAAGCTCAGGTGGCATTAAATTATATGTGTTTGATGCTTTTGTCGGCGTTTCTTTGCATCCGTCCATCTGTGGCAGTATTCTACAATAGAATTAGCGATCGGGATTTAAAACAGCTATATTTTGGAAAGAGACGTTTAAGATGGAAAGTGTAGTCAAAGGAGTGTTGGAGATTTGAGCACAACCTCAATTCTGAAGGCTCGAAAATAAAAAACATCTTGTCTTATCTCTGCAGAAACACTAGAACCTCTTTGGCTTTCGAAAAACTGCCACTACTTTTCAAGTAGTATAGAGTGCGGAGTGAGAGAAGAGTCAGAGAAGTCCTTCTGCTTTTTTTTTTCATTTCTTACGAAATGAGAAACTCCCATTGACCTCATTGTGGATTTCGCCCTGAATAAATATCAGTGTTGCGATAGAGAGTAATCGACGAAATTGTTTATGAAGGAAATGTTCTATTTTTCAATGGCTGGTGGATATTACGATAACATAACCACTCACAGATTCTTTGTAGCACGCACTCGTTGTGGCTTTTTCTGTTATTGTCATTTGCAATAGAGTATTCAAAATTGCTATAATTGGTGAGTGAATCCCTCTTATTGCAGTCTGTATAGAAGATTGATGCGCGAGATGACCTCTCAATTCCTTCGAGCTCTTCTGCATTCGATGTGTTGTTGCTGTACGTGTAAACCACACTTTTCTTCTTCGAGATCAATTGTTGTCTGTATTTATAGGGCTTGATTTCTGATGTTTGTGTAGAGCAAATAGCCTTTAGATCCTTTGCTTCATTTACGTTTGTAGTAAAGCTGATCTGCATATTATCAGATATGATAAGAGTAATAATTACCTGTGAAACATTGCTATTATATCGATATCGGTGCCACTTGAATGTGTTGAAGGATTCGGTTGTTCCAGGAGGGTTCCACTCGATGGGGATGGAAAAGAAACGGAAAGCCGATGAATATTCTAAAACGCTTGAGTCGAAATTGTATATAGTAAGTTGTTCAGTGTTTTATCAGTAACGAATTATTATATTCACGTCAGCTGAATTGAATGCTCACCAAGGGGGACTGAGCATTCTCAAAAGTCGTATAATTCTTTGGGTATATTCGTTTCGTCTCGTTAACAGCTGAAAATAAATTTGTTATTGTTGGATAGAATTTATTTGAAGCTTTTATTTCTTCGCAGATTTTTGTGCAGTGTAACTGGCTTGATTAAACGTTTCAAACTGCATATCTATGTTTTTATATTTATTAAAAATCAACACATTTGCAATTTAAATTACGCGAAGTTTTATCTTTTTAATGCATATTTAATAAACAAATATTTACTCATCAGAATTCATTGCATGATATTTAGGGGATGTGAAAGAGAATTAGATAACGGCTACTCTCAGACACCTAGAGTGATCTGAAATTAATTTTATGCAGTAATCTGAAATTAATTTTAAGTGGGAGGGGAGAGGAGTGATTTGAATTATTGCATACGAAGGCGAAAATAGACGTACTATATATACCACTGGAGCGGATTATACTCAGAAACAAAACAAAGTGCAGAGAATGGCGACGCCATTGTTCAGCATTTTCTTTGATATTGTTGCGGAATCTGCTGTGCAGCAATTTTTATTTGTTTTAAAGGATTTTGTATCTTTGCAAAATGCCACAAAATATTGCGTGCCGCGCTTTTTACTTTTCAGTCTCTATACATCCGCTGCTTAGTTTATTCTAATAATTCAGTATACGTTATATCANTCAGTTTACGTTATATCCCATTCCCAAATCCTTTAAAGCTTTCGTTAATGTCCTTTTCTCATAGCAAATCAAAAAGGTACCATTGCATCCGAATATGTTCGCATAAATGAAATTCAGCCAAATTCCGAAGTTTATTGAAATATATCGAAGTCATCAATTTGAGTTGATATTGGAGAGAAATTTTCTCGTTTTCAGATTCGAACTTCTGAAGGTGAACTGGCCGATATAAGCTGTTGTGGGTTGCGGAAGGTGCCCTCTGATTTCTATAATTTATGCCGCGTTTTTCGTAAAGAGGTTTGTTCATCTTATCGTTTTTTCTCTGATTCTTTGTCGCATGATTTGCTTCCCTCTACGTTTTCGACGCTTTTCTTAGGCTTTCTTTTTAAATTCCTTCTCGACATTTCTCTTTTCACTTCGATTCATCTCTTCTTCCTCTTTCTGAGCCAACAAAATTTCATAAACTCTGTGTTGCTTTTCCAGATACTCGATCTACATTCGAATGAGTTGAGCTCGCTAAATGCAGCTGATAACGATGAAGATGTTCTCAAAATGGACAGTGTTTTAAAGGAAATAAACGTGAGCAAGAATTCGTTGAGGTGGGTGGTCTCATATTTATAATGTAGCGAGTGCTTTCTTCTGTTCGTATCGATTGGTCTTTTGTGTCACGTCGTTGTGTTCTTATTGCTAGTCGTATCATTTTATGTTGATTTCAATAACGGTGGGGTTTAGGCTCACCAAATGATTGCGTTTGGTGATTCAGCTTTTAACTAGAATGAGTGATCGGGAAAACAAGAAAGGAAGAAGCAGAAAAGATGAGCAAGTGCAAACCTCATACTTTTTTGAATGAATCAGTTTTCCGCAGTATTCATAGAATGTCTAGAAGGCATGCGTTTGGCTAGGTATGTTCTTCGTTGCTCGTTTATAGTATTAGAAGGTCATCTAACGGCGGACATTTCAAAGTAGTCTAAGGTGACTAGATTTCTTTTCATACTTGGAAGCTGATTCCTGGCTATGTGATTGAGTTTTTCCATAATCAGAGGGTTTTCCATCTATATTCGTTTCTTGATCGCCAACAAACGAAAACGTTTATTGCACTATTTCAGTATTACTTAACTTGTGACGCTTTCTCAAACTGCGTTGCTAATTGAAACATTTCTTGTAAACGCATTGATTGACTGAATCACTCCAGCTGCTTGGCACTTCCGTGTGTCATATACTGCTCATTTAACAATCCAAATTGTTTCCATTATTTCGCTCTTTTTTATTTTTACTACTGCCTTGATCGCCATTCTTGCTTCAACGCTATCATTTCAGGGTATTTCCCAGAAGCCTTCTATCTGTTCGTTCTCTGATCGCCGTTGATCTATCTGAGAATCAAATAGATGAAGTACCGAACGAGATCGATGCATTGTGCAATCTGGAGCGACTAAATCTAAAAAGTGTTTTAAAATATCCTTATTTACTTTAAAAAAATTGTCGCGATTTTTTGGGCGATTCATTTAGTGTAACTGAGTATTTTTCGACTGAAAACCGGTTCACGGAGGTGAGAACACCTTTTTGAGCTTTTATCCTCAAATATTGTTTTCTTGGAAGGAGCACCGAGTTTCTTCTTCATTCTTTCCTTCGTAGTAACTGTACATCATCAAGACAATTTCATCGTCAATAAAGGAGCGGAACAAAATCGAAATCATCTCTTCATTCGCCCTTTTTTTCATATTCTCCTCTCACATTGCTCTTTGTCTGGATTCCTGCACATGCCTTCAAGGCGTGTCAAAATTATCTTCCCCGCCTCCGCTCCCCCCCCCC
>JAARMF010000149.1:0-28036 GCA_022844705.1 Toxascaris leonina | reverse complement strand
GGGGGGGGGGCGAAAGCGTGTTTTTCAAGTATAATGCTCGTTGAGGTGGTGTGCATTTAAGAGATTAATAGCTGTGCTGTTTGAGGAGGATTTAATTGTTTCGATGCGAGAGCGTGCCGATGAACGAAGTCGTATGCTGCAGTCACAAATCGATCTCATTGAGAAGGCATTAGTCGATATTTCCGTTATCGAGATAAAACGAAGGAAAGAACAAAGTAGTGGTTACGCTGTTAGTTTTTCATAATTAGTCACTCATTTTGGAATATGAAATTGAGACTAAATTTTTATTTTCGCTTTTTTTTCGAGAGTGGCAGATAGCTTGATAGGTCGGAACATAGTCCACCAATTTTCATATTACCTTGAATACCTTGAACAACTGTGATTTCGTCGTTCTCTCCATCGATGCAACTGACACTTTTTTCCATCTTTCGTGATCCTGAGCTCACCGCATCTAAGCAACGCCATACAGATGTCGCAACGGGTCTTACTTGCATATTGCGAAACATTTTTATGATATATCTGGGAGCGCTTTTCACTTTATTTTACTCGCTAAAATGGAATTAATAATTTCAATTAATCTCGTATCATTCCGCTGATTGCTGCCACAGATTTTTTTTCTATACCATTGTGTGTAAATATTTCACCTGATCACGTATGGTAGTCGATGACCTTGATAATCGCCAAGTGTTCTTGATTTCATTTGGGAACAAAAGCGTTTTTTGATTGTTGCACGTTAACGAGAACCAAAAAAGAAGAATTAGTGGACAATAATAGTAATGGCAATTCGACGAGGCAAGGAGTGTTTTTTTAATTTTTTTGGTGTTGGGTGTAGTAATGTGTAGGACATTTTCTTTTTTAAGAAACAATTGGAGGATGAGCGTCACAATCTCTCGCGGCTTTATGAACAATATATGGCAGAACGTGACTTCAGAAGGAAACAACTTTACATGCAAATGGTGAGTGGTGCTAGTTATGTTTACTCTTTTCTTATACGTTCGCTGATGGCATAGTGAGTACACAATACATTTACGACAATTCCGATAGTGAATAATAATTAGCAAGCAATCCGTTTGAATGTAAGTGAATTGATGATTTTATAGCGCAGTGACATCGAGAAGGAGGAGGATTCGCAGAGGCGCATAGCAGCGGAATGCCTTCGGCGTTATGCAGAGCTCATTACGCCTCCACAGTCGTGCAGAAGTCCTCAGAGACGATCCGTCGTAGGAGTTTTGCCTTTTATTCATTACTGAGGGGCCTCATTAAAAATGGTCATCTTTTCCCAGCTTGAATTGTCGACCCATAGTCATCGCTTTTTACGGGAACTTTTAGTGTGTTGTTTGTAGAGGGGTAGAGGGGATGATAGACAGTTGTCTGTAGAGAGATGTTTCGGTCACTTTGAAAGGTCAATTCAAGTGACCACCACACTTTTTCACCTCTCGGTCCACATCTGAAGAAAAATAAGGATGGCTTTTACCCTTTGTTATCTCAATGGCCCATATTAGGAGTTGCTGGTGTGTATCCCACAATTTGAGCATTGGAACGTACGCAGAACAGTATCGAAGCTACTGCGTGTGCATAAAAAAATTGAGAAAAGTTTGTACGAAAAATTAAATGCGTAAATTGGCAGAGGAAGTGATAATTTATGTTATCAATCAAGAAGATTCGATAATAAACTTCAGAGCGGAGCCGAACGTTTCGGTCGTTTTATGGCGTTATTCGGACGAAAGAAGAAACTCAGTGGAACTCATTCACCGAAGAAGGCCGTTGACTCAAGTGCGATGAAGAGGAGTGAGTTATCTATATTCAGTCTTCTTGATAGTAACTTCAATTGTTTTATATTAGAGGTGGACGCAGTGCTTGATACCTCTCTCTTTTTTCCCGAGGTAAAACGTTTTTGGCGTTTTCCTTTTTGTCATCAAACTTGAAAAATCTTTTCCCTCATATCTCAAAAGTTGAACGTTGTTGTTTCTTGCAAAAATTGCAGCAAAAAAGTGACCTTCGGCTTAACAAACGTCACTCAACCAAGTCGTTTCTAAAATTCTGTTGTGTTATGATCCCGAAGTTATATTATAGTTCATGCTTTATTTTTGACACTCCCACACTTGCAAACGTTTTCCGGTTTTTCATAAGAATGTATTATGCGGACAGATTTTACAATGTGATGATGTTGTAGGAAATTGTATAGATGTGCTACGATATTATGCAAATAGGATGCTATGCACTACACTACTTTTAATTGTGTAGCCAGAAGTTGGTTGTTCGGTGCAGGGCTCATGAATGTTGATTTGAACTAGGCCACTTGCATCGTACATATCGTAGTTTTGTTGATCGGTCATTGAAAAGGTTCGGGTTTCTCTTTTTATCCCTAAGCGAAGCTGCAATGCGGAATTTGATTTTTTCGAGGACCTTCAACACTGAAGATGAAAGGGAAGAGAGATGAGGGGAAATGCAGCGATGCAGATGACGAAAAGGAATTTCTCTGCATTTACAACTTTTTGAAGTGTGAGCGAATCATTTATTTCTTATACGAGCTCAGCAGATATGCTTTATGTGACAATCGATTGTTGGCCGTTTCAGAAGGTTCACTGCCATCCGACACTATGCTATCGGCAACAGCAACCTCAAATGACCTGAATAATCGTGCGATTGTTAAGGCGCGCTATGAGGAAGAGTGCGTTGTGTGTATGAATAAGCCGGTTTGTTTATTTGTCACCTTTATATTTGCTTATTAATTTCTGATAGTGTTTCATTGTCATATTTGAAATCAACGGAGTCCAGCGATTGTTTGCAACCTCGGATGATTAGGTCGGCTCTCGCAGACGCTCTCTGTTGGGTTTATATTATGACAGTACCTCGTTCATTCGTTATTTATTGAGGGGTGATGCATTTGTGCTTTGTTATGGCTCTTGGCTGTTAGTCGGATGTAGAAGCCTTAATCACGGGTGGTTTTTAGAAGGTAGTTTATTTTTGGGCAGGGTCGTTTGTTGGTTATCCCAATTCTTTCAATAAATATTAAACCGTTAGTTTACTGGATCCAGCTTATGACGGATTAAACATTACTGATTGCTTCAGTGAGTCTTCCTTGAGGGCGCCTGCGCCGCTATTCGAAAGTATAGGTTACTTGATGCCGGTTAAGGATTTTCTAATATAAGGACGAAAATCAATCCCTTCCCAGCTGGGTTGAAGAAGCATTTCTTGGGCGATTTCGACTGAGTGGACGCTTTGGTCGCATATCGTGCATTTGCTCATGGTTTTCGGAATGATATATGATCAACACGGCTAATGGCATGATAGTGGTGAATCTAAAGTCGGTAGATTTGTGGTCTGTGTTTGAGCGTTGATTGGTATCCTAACGGATATGGCGATGATGAATGGGATGAAGAGTATCGACGCTGCGAATTATATCTGATTCAGTAGCATATTAATAATCCATGATTTTCAAAAGTAGAAAAGGTTATCGTCGTTGTTGTAATAAATGAATTACAGGATTGGTTAATTGCAGGTGAGAGTCGTGACATCGCCATGTGGGCATGTCTGCCTCTGCGAGCAGTGTGCTATCCCGCTTCAAGAGTGTCCTTTATGTAGAAGACACATTTCGAACAGGATTCTTCTTTCTTATTCCTAATATTTCTTGTTTAAGATTTAATACTGCCAATGGAAATGTATCACCTCGAACGAATAATATCCACTGTGATGATGTGAAAATACCTTCATTTTTTCGCATTCCATTAGTCACTATTGCATTATTTTTGTTGAAATACATCTTTTTTTTTTGATTTATTTATTATTGTTTTATAATATTTGTTGAACGTCGGATAATCCAAAATCGGCTTGCAATGTTTTCGCAAATTTATTCTTTTCTTGTCACTTTTTACTCATTCTTCTCATCAAACAAAACATGTTATTTATCTTAAACTGACGTATCGATTGTATTCTTTTGTTGGGAACGATGCCATATTGCTGGATATGACATTTGTATTATAATGTATATAACTATATCAATTGGCAATATTTCGTTAATGCATTGTGTAATTTTTTTAAATTTTACAAAACTTCGAATTAGCTCAATACCGTTGGTGCTTTTTTTGTGTTGATGAGATTCATTCACTTGAAATGTCGATAATTTCTATTCGACCAGTGTGAGGAGAATCCCCGATTGTGTTTATTGGTTTTGATATTTTTCCATAGTTTTTTTTGCTGATAAAGTTGTCTCCATGAGACAAATAAGAGACACCTCTGCATTTTTCCTACATTGTTCGATTTTATTTTTGCGATAGTAAATCAAATTCTTATAGGTAAATGCGCTGCTGACTTGTTGATAACATTCCTTCCTCTTCCTTCCGAATAAAGTTGGTTATGGGTATCTGTCCAGATATTTGTGGTGTGCGTTGCTTAGCAAAATTACCATTAAATATTCTCTTTCAAAGTGATATGCGGGATCATAAGGCGATTAGCCGGAACTCTATTATTATTTTGCAAAGAAGTTTAGCCCTTGAGTCAAAATGCATCCTGCCTATGACTCTCGTGAAGTCATTGCTGCTCATAGTTGGGAGACACCTCATTCGCACCTTTGGGCGTCATAGAAGGTATCTGCAAAAGGTGATTTAGTCGTAGAAAGTGATATTCGGTAGGGGTTGCAGAAATAGTGATTGCGAGAGTAGTATGGAAGCGATGTATAACAAAGAAGCGGGGGCTTCACGTTCTGAAGGCAGAGGAGTACCTGCCCCGAGTACATCTACGTTTAAATATGTTTAAAAAAATGTTTGAGCAAAGATGGTCAATTGTCAAAATACTCCTCCAAGAGCAATGCTTAAAATACATTAAGTATGGCCACTGCACTTTTGTGCATTGGCATTTGTGTGGACTTGGCCTTGGCACTAGCTCAGTTCTTCAGCACTGTGCTGGACCATCGAACCTGTCGAATAGACCGGTGACCGGAAGGTGGACGAGTCATGCCCGTCGAAATTTCTTAATGGAATTCTTCCGTTAAGAAGTCAGCCTATAATTTTCACACATGCATTTGACAAAAAAATGTGGGGACTAAGGGTATAATATAGTTATGAGCGGAGCGGTAAGGGATCACATTGGTTATAGGTGCTTCCCAGTGAAAACTTTGAAGTTTTTATGTTTTGTCGCGGCTGTCAGTCGCTTTCATTAATGTTGAAGATTGTTGTATAAACTGTTTATCAATTCTCAAACTGCTTTTCCTTGAAATAGTAAATCGGCTTGTGATACCTCTGAAATTTTCTTTTCTTTCAAGAAGTATGAATAAATGAATTTCCTAGCCCAACGTGATGACTGTAACTATTCTGTGTATAGTATCGGACTGACATTAACGGTTTTTTGATTTATGATAGATGAGAACAGATGGTTCTTTTACTATTTTATTTACGAAAATGTGCTGGAAGGTTTTAGTATGTTTGGTGCAGAACGATCGCTGCCAACATTTTCAGGTTGATAATTCGTTCTTAGCCGGACGATTTTTTCGGTGCTATCCAGCCCGTAACTCCTCTTTCAGTATAAGGGATTGATGGAAATTAGGATTCGCACGATTCTGAACAGTAGTGGGCGGGAAATAAGACGTCCTTCGTAACGCAGTAAGGCCTCAAGTTTGGCCATTTCACAAACTTCAAGCTAGAGCATCAACCACCGAGAAACGTCTTATGATTTAAATAGTGGTCTTCCCACTCCTCCTCCCCGCCCTTCCTCGCACCCAGAATCATCCAAAAATTCATGAATGTGAGATGATGTTTACTTGGCCATCGATTACTACTAAATAAAGGGCCATTCATGTTTTCGCAGTTTGCCATTTCATTGGTGAATGAGTGCATTCGGAGGAAGAAGCAGCTGAAGTGGCTACTTTTACAAGTTTTTTGAAACTCTTTTGCCCATCCCTTCGAGAGGTATTGTCCTCGTATTGTTGTATGTGCATACGATGCCGTCAATTGATTTCCTTTTTTCCTCCCGATTTTTTCTTCTCGTTTGAACTTTTCATAAATCGCAATCGTTCCACTTTCGTAACGTTTACGGCCGAATTGAACTTGTACATTTGTCTGTCAGTTTTTAGAGGCATTTGATTACATTGGGGTTCGTTTGTGTCGATCGGTTCATGATGGAACAGACAGAGAAGTTGCTGCCGAATGGCAGTTTTATGTGATATGCAGATTGTGTATGACAAGCTTACTTCTTTATAGGGGTATGTCGGAGGAGAGTTCGCGTGACATAGGCGATGAAATCCAAGCAAGCCTACAACACATCGATGTTTATCGCGACACACCTATCCGACTGCTAGGTGACTTCCGATACTGAAAGATTCAACCTTTTTGAACTTTTGCAATAAATTACGTTGCCTAGGTCTTTGAAACTGATTCAAGGCCAGATGGCAGTTTTGATTATGGGCGGAAATGAGCTAGTGTTTAGTTCAACACACGAGCTCTTGAAATTTGACTCTGGGTTCGAGCACCATCACACATCCACAGTGTGGCTGCATATGAGTTCGAATATCACCACAAGTCTCCCTTCCAATGATTCATGGCTTATATAGACCTCCTTTTTTCTCTATCATTGTTCGGAAGAGTACAATGAAGTCTGCTTCGACATTTCATTTGATTTCACTATGATGCTGAAAAAATTGCATCTTTTCTTGTTGACTGGAAGAGATAAGTGAGCAGAAAACTGTTATTGTTGCCTTCTCTACAAGAGCGGTACACGGCTTTTCTCAACTTTCCAACGATAATCTTCTGCTCAGGTGGGGATTTTTTTGCGAGGTACCTTCTTGCTGAAAAGTATTCGGAGACTACTATGAGGAAGAGATATGTTGATGGATGGTCCCGTACCCAAGAAGTTATTCTGATTTTTGCATTTCCTGTTCAAGTAGCTCTTTTATTCAAACGCCGTATTCTATTCAAGTAAATATGACATTCGGTTTCAGGATACGCCAACGAAGTTGGCGAATCGTTCCGAGCACTCGTCCCAGTGAATTTGGTACGATTCTCGTATGTTGTGGCATTCGGATATGTGTGCGCAGATACAATAGACAAAAGTCGCAAGAGCTTTCGGGTGAGGATCTTTTCGCTTGTTTGAACATTCCAAATCAAATATGCATCATTCGAGTTTGATATTCTCTCGATTTCTCTTCTTTAAGGGAATCTGGCTGAGATGGAAAAAGTATTTGAACATTATAATTTCGTGGATGAAATTGTTGTGATAACTTTCAGAATTGTTGAATGCCTAAATAATTGCTGATGACATCTTCTTTTAACCAAACGTCAGTTGTGACTTTTGGAAAATATCTGTGGGGTTGTCGTTTCTGGATTGATTTATCCACGAGACCACCTGAATGTGTCTTTTTTGATAAAGGATGCAAGTGTTTTTATATTGTTTTCTCCATTGGCACTGCTGTGGCAGAGGTATAGAAATGAATGAATGTCGCATTAATAACTGATAAGCGGCACTGACATTGCTCGAATTAAATTCGCATACATCATGCTTAAAAGACTTTTGTAAATGTAACAGCATAATTGTTTTTTCTTTTAAATAATAAAGAGTTTTTTATTTGTTGATTCTTTAAGGCGTATTCTAGTATATCTGTTTCCCCCTCGCTTTACTCTCTTCGTTTACATCATTCACTCCCATAAATAAGCAGCGATAAATTTTCTCTCGTGCATGATGTATTGCTTTCTACGTGCAATAGCTTTCGCAAGGTATACCTTCAATATGCACAAAATCGTGTTCGTTCATAAATTCTGGTAAAGGTGAAGCATAAA
This sequence comes from Toxascaris leonina, assembly GCA_022844705.1. NCBI lineage: Eukaryota > Metazoa > Nematoda > Chromadorea > Rhabditida > Ascarididae > Toxascaris > Toxascaris leonina. Next base: position 20,270 of record JAARMF010000149.1, on the reverse strand, counting down.
AATGGAAAAATGCTGATTGTTTGTCCATTCATTTTATAATATGACAGTTATTTCTTATTCGCTTCCAATTCTCTTCCTCTCCATCTCCATCTATATCCATCTCAGAATTGGTAGTATATGTTACCTGCCCCTATATGGCATAGTTCCTGTCTCATAGGAAAATGAATTCTTTCAAGTTGATGGTTGACATGTCAAGTTATAACCAGCTCTTATCTTGGCTCAGTCTAAGATTACAAGCATATAATTCCTAAAACGCTATGAAAAGATCGAATTTTATATTTCGGAGTTGCATATAGGCGTTATGGCAATGTAATTTCCAATATATATCGTGCAGTCAAGGACTGTTTGTTGTTGGAAAGATAACTTATTCTACTGAACTAACTAAAAGGGAACATTTCAAAGTTCAGTTAACTCCAATTCGATTTTCGAGCATTTCCTCGGTTGTGTTATAGAGGTTTTTGAAGTTGATATTGATCACTTGATATATTTCTAATAATATGATTCGTTTTTTCAGTTAAGATATCTCAATAACGACGAGCGTTTCAAGGGTGTGGGATTGACAGCTGTGGACACACTTCTTTGGCAGAGTCTTGCTTCAGTGATTGTTCCTGGCTTTACAATCAATCGGCTATGCGCATTTACAGCCAAAGTACTCAGCGTGTAAGTGTCTTTACTCATAATACTCTCACTAGTTTCAGATATTGCTAAAGGAAAAGCGAGTCACGAAGGAGGATGGAGAGGGGAAGTGTGATAGAACAAGAAGTTGGACAAGCATTCGATTCGTTCACATCAGCCCTAGACCTACTCCATTTTATCCCATCTTTATGCATACAATGAGTTCCCACTCGGTTCACTCCATACCACTCTCAACTAGTACTGCTGTGAATCTGGTGTGATTTCTGAGCGTAAAGTATCATAGGGCATACAAGATCAGCTCATTGACCGAATGGAGAAACGGTACATAGGTTGGGTGGAATATGTTTTTAGTCTACTTGAAATCCATGGGATATTCCAGGGGGAAGCGATTGTTGATGATATGCAGCGATCGTGACTTGATGAGAGGGCGAAGGGAGGGCGTGGGGGATGAGATGCAGGTGGTTATGAAGTTTTGGTAGTAAAGTTCTGATACTATTATCGGAAATAGTTTTTTGATATGGGTAAACGCATTTCCTCCGCGCAAAATGGCCCGGATTCCACTACAACATGAAAAAATTCCCTCTTTTTTGCCAAGCTGATATCTCCGAATGCTTCCACACTTCCATCCATGGTGCTAATATAGAATTAATTTCTTTTTTTCATTTCATCGTGAAATTTCCCTCTCACTTCAGCACTACACGCTTGCCTGGACCGATCCGTAAATGGACAACTACAGCGATTGGTCTTGGTGCGATTCCTTTTATTGTGAAGCCAATTGATACGGCCGTTGAGGTTGGCATGGATGCGTCGATACGCAAGTGCTATCCGAAGATAGCACTCAAATCCACCGAGGTAATATCACTTCAATCTTTAAGCCATAAGTCGCCTTGTCATTTCTAATTCCTTAAGAGCTAAGGGTCGTTTTGATGTTTTCTTGAAATGTACTTACTATAATCGTATGTACAATTTAGTTTATTAATGAAATGCAATAATCGGTCGGTACATGATCAGTGGCTACCGAGCTGTTTATACAAAAGTGGCAAAAACACCGTCGTAAACACAGTACTGATTTCAATTGACCCAGCCTGTTGCCTTCCTGCTGTTTTTCGTTCTACTTTTTCTAGCTATCATATAGTCGTTCTCAGAAATTGCTTTTTGCCCGAATTTTTATGATTGTCCAAAGGTTACGATTAGAAGTTACCTTGAGCCGTTTTCAGGTTAACTTTTGAATGAGTTTTGAAATATTCATCGTCTGTAAAGGATCTTTTGCCCAATTTGCTTAAGTAAAATTGAACCGCAGAGGAATTTCAGTCACAAAAAATAGAGAAATTATTTTTGTTAAAAGAATGACAGAAGCAGAACATACGAGGAGTAGTGAGGACTCAAGATCGATGCTTTCGATGCTCAGGCAAAGGTACCTATCCATTAGGTAAGCTATACTGAGTAATTTCCAACGCGAGTTGATATTAATGGGCAATACTCAAAACGTTGGCAGTCGATTGTTTATTCAAAGCACGAAGCAATTACGTCAAACCTCAAAAGGGAAGGAACTAAATTGAATTCGAAAGTGATGCATAATTAGTTGTTGAGTTATGAGTTCTAGTCCAGTAAGTGAAGCATTCTTTCTTCTTCGAATTCTGCATTTGCCCACATCTCCTTATTACGATCTACTCAGATGGCAAAGATTGAAGAAATTTCGCTTGAGACGATATAACATCACTGTCGTTTGCAGTTGTCCGATTCGATGATCGAGCATATAAGTGGATAGACTGTGTGCTCGCTCTCTGATCTGTTCGAATGTTCACCTTCATATTTGTATTCTTTTCACTTACGTATACTTAATTTAGAATAAAGGATGATGCGTTCTATATCAAATCTCCCATTAATAACGTAGATGTGTTGAAGAAGCAGGACTATAGCTTTTTTGCCTTAAGCTTGCATTTGGAAAGGTGAAGAAACTTGGACAGTAAAGTAGATGTGCGAAAGAACTTTTCTGTGAAAAATTGCAAAAAGTTTTTTGCATAAAAAGTCCTTAGTGCTAAGTTTCACTTCCTTAGTTTTCCCCGAAATGTGAAGTATGAGACACTTGGGAAAGATTTCGCGGAAAGTAAAAATACCTCTGATGTTGAAAGCTCTAAGCTGTAAGTAAATAAATTTCGAGTCTCAAACCTCATAAATAGATATTGAAAAACTCTCTTCTTGAGCATATAATGCAGATATAGTCTCCATTATTGGTCATTGCAGCAAAAGGGTTCAGCTATCTGCTTGCAATATCGCTTTTTATCCATAACTTCAACTTTTCGTTAACGTTGTGCGAAAAATAATGTCGACACATAAATGTAACGCCGTCGTGAAACAGCCAGAACGCCGCAGGGAGTGACACAGCGATAAGAAACAAGGCTTGGGGAGCAACGGGTTAAGCCTTAGGTCTTGAAGCAACTCACATAATGTTTCAGAGCTGCAATAGAGTTGAAATGGTATAGGCTTTGATTCGATGACCAATTTATGTTATAAACTGTGGTCATCAAATTTATTCATGATAGACTTTTGACTGCTCACTGATATTGGAGAAAGATTTGACAAAGATGGCAAGATATGCAATTTTCTTATAAATTTGATGTCGTGCGAAATTTGTTTATAGAAATTGGCAGGCAAAGAATAAATGTATCTGTTGTTTGACGCATTTCTTCACATTAATTCAATGAAAATTTCATCTCAGCACTGAACTTTCACAAATATTTTATTAATGAAATGATAATATTCCATCGCAAATGAAAATAACCGTATCACTCCTAACAAGTTAATACTCAACTCGACGACTATGTTTGCTAACATAACGAAGAGAAGAAACTGAAAAATATTAAACCTATCAGCTATCACCATCCAACCGACATTCACATCGTTTCGGCAGCCGTTTTTGTTGTTCGTACGATTTTCGTATCGGTCGGCCGTTTGTGCAAATAAAACCGCATTAAAACGGGATCGATGCAACATCGAACTTCATTTTCTATTAATCGATTGAACTCGAATTTAAAGTGTTTAGTGATATACCAACCTGTCGTATCGCCACTATGTAGACAAGACTCGGCGCATAAGTGGCTTTATTATTCCCACGCGAGGAACTCGACGATTAATCTGGAGTGAACTAAATTGATCCATTCAGGAAGCAGTCGGAAATAGTTGGAGGGTGATTGAACACCATTGTTTTGCCAAATAGGTTGTTGACCTTTGAAAAGTTGATAGAGATCAATACATCGAAGGAAAAAATGTGGACTTTTTGCACCATAGAGGTTGAATAGCGCTTGGTGCTGCCTCAGAACAGAAGAACATGAAACGATCCACGAGAATTAAAACCGACCGTATTTTGCTGCGAATAAAAATGAGGTTATAGTGCTAGGAATTGAATTGTGTGGTTACGATCGGAATGCGAGTGAATTGTGATTCGATTTGATGGTATCATGATCGTTATTGTCCTATGAGCCTTCATAAGATGACCCTAATATGCTATTGGGCCATTGGGGAAATGTGTTCATGAATGAATGTAGTGCTATTAATTACATGATATTCATTGCAGATGAAAATGATGATGTGCTCACTTCTCCTTTTCTCACTTTTTGAGTTCTGAAAAGCTTTGTTATTAGCGCATGTCTGACATCGTTTTGATGTTATTTTTCACCTTAAGGCAACTATTGCCATGTCCATTCCATTGTATTTGGCATCAGATGTAGTGAGCACCTTGTAATTGATAACAAAACAAAAATAGGAGAGAAATTGGGCCGTTTGAAATCTCAGATTTGCTTTATAACCCGGAAGTTGTTGTTCGTTGAGCACAAATTTCAAAGATGTGTTCTCCAACCGTCACATAAGGGCTGCAAGGTATTGAACGATCCGAGGAACGGAAAAGAGAGAAAGCAGCTGTTAAGGGCTCGTAAATGAACTCAGAAGGTTCTCTGGTAGTCCGAAAGAATGGCGCTGTTAGAGTGCTGTTCGTGTTGTAAGGCAACATACTGATGAACACAGCTGATGGCTTCGTACTACTGTCGTATCTTCGAAGCCCCGTCAAGAACATGACCTTGCCAAGAACAAAGATATGATGTCATGTCTCTGCGGAATCTCCTAGAGGATGTGGAAGGTCGCTTAAGTTATCCTTGTCCACTTAAGTAATAAAATTTTTTTCAGTGATATAATAGGGTAAGGGAAGGTTCCTGCAGTGTTAAGGAGTGCCCGTTTTCAAAGAAGGAGATCCCTATACCGTTGCTAGTCATCGGCCAATGAGCTTGCTGTCTTCGGTCCCATACACTGCCCATAACTTGCATATGAGACAAGATGTGGAAGCTAATATCATCAATGCTTCCAAACGGTTAGCATGCATTCCGCAAGTACCACTTCACAAATCCTGCCACGCTGAAATTTATGGCCATATCTTCGAATCTTTTGAAGGGGATCACTTTGCCTATACAGTTAAATTTGACGTTTCAACAGCTAATGTTACAGTGGTCCCAGCCTTCTATAACAACGGTTCATTCAAGGCATCAATACATAACACCTTAAGGAAAGCGACTTGAATAACAGGCATTAAAACCGTCAATAAAATTCATATCTCTTATAAACATTTCATCAAAGAAGGCTTGCCCCAGAAACCTGTGCGCTTCCCTCTGCTTTTCTCGTTCTTCGTGAATTTCTATGCATTTCTTGTCTGAGAACGAATAGCGAAGGACTCATATTTGTCAACGATTCACAGCTTTTAAACAGTGCTTCTCGATAGTTAAAGTTGGTAGAAACAAAAGAAAGTGAGGACTTTACAGTAATCTTTATGGCAATCCAGCGAGCTTATTGTACCGTTCACACGAATAAATTATCCTATCAAGCTATTGAATAGTAAAGCATCCAATGATGAGTAACTCTTATTGAGTACTCGTGATAGGTGACGCATTATTAAACTTGGTCCATGGTTAGAAATTTTGAGGTTTATTGAAATTCATGTTGTTCTTTCCGTCACATTCCAACAAAGCCTTCGAACATCACGCCGCCGTTTAATTTCCTGTGTGAGTTATAAGTAGCGTCACAAGTTGGAAACGAGTAAAACTCCTTAACAACACTCGCGTTTCATCAAAGATTAGACTGCTACTGTCATCAACAATGACAGCGAACAAGAAAGATGATTGATAACAGAATGATGTATATATGGGTTTGTGGGGAATTCTATCGGCAGCATTGTTGAATTGATGTGGATGATTTGACTAAGATTCAATCTTACTTGAATGCTTATATGAAGGGCATAAGCAAAATGGGCAAAGTGTTCCTCTGCGGAGCCTCATTAATAGATGCTTCTTCATCATTTCGTAGTGAATGTGAAGATCTTATGTGCAAATTATAAAAGTACCGTGCATCAGAAGATGCTGTATTGCTACCTTACTTGATTAGCGATATCATCCAGGCAACGAGTGTATTGAGATGGCAGCCTATCTGCAGTCCTTTTGATTATTCTAAATTGGGCAGAAGATTATACATGATTATTGCTGTTGACGAACTAAATAAAATATGCTTGGTACCGTAAGTTGAGGAAATCGCTTCACTCTTCAGCCAATCAGCGTGCTTAGCATCGTCGATGGGCGTGGCTAAACTGCTGCAGCTCAACGCGGTGCATTTAGCCATTAATGCCACGTCAAGGCTAGTTGATGACATGCTTTCAGCACGGCACAATTTTAGGAAATTTCTAGCCTCAGCTGCACACAGAATATAATCTCAGCATTCGGTTAATGCAATGTTTCTATTTCGCAAGGCATGCGACATGCATCAATCAGTGGCTCAATAGAAATTTGCTCAACGACGAGAAATTCAAGATTAATTATGACATCGTGATACTACAAAACTTAAGGATATTAGAAAGCAAAACAAAAAAATCTGAACATATACAACAAGCCTAGCTGCATCAGCACGATAAGAGTTAATGGTTTTTATAGGAATAGACAGCAAATTGGCAGTGGTTTTGCTTATATGCTAGTTTGTTTTGCAGCATTTTCAGAGTACGTGCGGACTACCTTTGTATGTGATAAGTCTTCTGCGGATACTGAAAATAGTCTTGAATAAATACTTCAATCACCCCATTATCTACGACCAAGTCAGCATGATCCTAGTGACTCCGTCTTGAATCAGCAGTTATGCCAACAAGGAAATTGTCTAATATGATCGCTCGGCGAGTACATTGGGGAAACGAGGAAAATACCATTCCTCAAACAAAGCGCTAACTTTGATGATATTTTAGCGGATCGAAATTTTCAGATGGGAGGATGTGGTCGACAGCCCTATGTTCAGTGGTATGTGGAAGTGCCTGACCGATTGAGGTGCGACCGGTGTGTAGCACTAACGTCATCTTCATGCACTTCAAAATAGGTCTTGAATTTATTCCTGCAGAACAATGTTATGGATATGACAACACGTGATATGATCCGCTATATCATGAACTCCCCTAAAAACTCAAATGGACAAAGCTGTTTGCATTGCAGACTAATGTGAATGATTTCACTCAGTATGTTCGGACAGTGTGGAGAGTTACTATGCTTCACACAAAATTTTTGTTTTGCTGTATATGGAGGGAACGGTCGCCCTTTTGTGACGAGATGACACCTCGATCGGTGAAGTTGATGATTCGTACTTCCTTGTTCTTATGAAGGTACTTTACGAGCACACGCATTAATGTAGGTACATCGACGATATTGCTTTCTTTGGCAAGTAGGAAGAGAGCGATCTGTGCGACGCCATATCATTTGAGTAGATCGCATAATAATTTCTGAGGAAGCACCATATCGATGGTCGGTAGTGACTTGCTTGTTGTGAGTGAAATTGAACTACCAAAGCAAAACTTCGATGATGAGGATGCGGATTTATATAATATTTTTTTGCGTAGCTGAGTGAAGTGCAGGTATGCGTCCAAAAGAGACGGGAAAAAACGCATTATGCTCTATCGCGATTCGCTGGCTGTTTCCAATTTTCAAACATTTGCCTCATTGCCTCATTCTTCCACACTTTTTCCGGTATTGTGCGGTTTTCAGCATATAAATCAAGCAGATTCAAATTTGGCTGTTTTCTTCATGTTACATACCTCTCTATACTATAAACGCTAAACACTAGGTTTCGAAAATAAGAATTCATAGAACTGCTTTTCCACATAACCCGATTCCATTACTGATTACTGCAATCGTTTTTCACCCTAATAAAGCAATTAATTTTAGTGATATTTTATACTTCCACAATAACTTCAGAGGCTACGGCTTTCGAATAATTCCAAGCAATTTTCTCCACTATTCTCGAAATTTTAAACTTTGTAGGGCAAGATTTCATTTATCCAATCATAACTAACAACTTTTCCCCTAAGTTTGCATGCTCACTGCGCTGGCATGCGTGAATGATCACTCTGCATAAATTTGCATTCGAAGAACAAAAAATTTAGAGGGAGAGTTGTTGCCAAAGTACCACGAGAGCGGGAAATACCAGTTTTTGAGAATCTGGTCCCACCACTTGATTATTTCCCTTGACGTGCCGACCTTTTTATTATGCACTCTCGTTTCTTTATTTAGTATCTGCAAGATTGTAGTCGCAAAAACCAATACCAATACCTTTGCCACCGTTTCGATGAATCAATTTTCCGTTACCGTCACATTTGATACCCAGCCGAAAACTCTATTAGCTCCATAAAGTTGACTCTTCGACTCTATTGACTCCATGAACACTTAGAACGCAACACGAAACACTCATAACAAATAATGTGAAAACAGAGACCGACAATAGATGAGAGAACAAATTGCGACTCACAGCTTCACCAAATAAAGTGGTGGCTACAGGAAGCTAATGAAAATGTGCGATTCATCAGATGCGGTTTAGGTAAGTTGTTGCTCGATGATCGAACTTGCTTCCTTTTATTTCAATGAGGGATCTCTTGTTCATTCGAGCTCGACTAAAACGTCTCTCTTGCATTGGATTCTTTAAATAATTATCCTTTCGACCTAGTAAAGTTGTGCATAGCACCTCAATTAACATTTCTCCCTAAACTTTTTGACAAATTTTCACATTCAGCAAGCGCGATTGTGTTTACGTAAATTGTCGAATGATCAGCCACCTTAGCTAATATTCTTTGACATCAAGTACACATCAACTGACATCAACTGTTTCTTAGCCACAATTCCGTTTATTTTAGAGAAAATTTTGGTTGTCAACACAGTAAGGCATTTAACCGGAAGCTGTCGTCATGGAAGTAAAGGCCTATCGTCTTGAGATTGTAATAATGGACACATTGTCTTGAGATTATAGAGCGATCTGAAGTAGCGCATCTAGTAATCTCTAAAATTTGTGCGAAAAATGTTGATGAACACTACGCTCTTAATTTTGTCTAAAGCTTCAACTCGCATAGTGTCGTTGATTGTATTTTATAAACTGTGAAATTTGGATGGTTGCAGCCTCTTGACAAATCTTGTGAGTGTTGTTTTGGAATGGTTCAGTTTCATCCGAAGATCTCTTCGCTAATACACTTCAGTTATCTTCGAATTGCTTCCTCCATCTTGTAGAATTCGTTAAGGTGACATGAGCACGAAGGCTACAAATCATCAGTGTATAACGCAACATCTCCTTACATGTTGAGTTTATATGCGATGAATGCGGATATCAGTGGTCGAAGCAATTCACTCTGCAAATGTCTGCTTTACAGAATTAAAACGTGGAGAGAGAGAGAGTCATTTGTTCCCTACTCTCTGAAATTCAAATCAAAAGTATTTCAATTAATATTTCACCGGTAGGGCTAGTCAATAAATTTTTGCAACAACAATCCTCGGATGACCTTTTAAAAGTTCTTCGCAATATCTAGCTGAACAAAAAGCAAAAGCTATTAATTCTCGAGAGCGTTAGAAATCTTGAAACAGGCTGGAATAATAGAACAAATCTAAAGAAGACGCTATTGAAAGACGGATAGCTTATTATTAATGATCGAATGTAAATAATCGTCACTGTGAATGTCCGGTCGAAAAACTTTCATATGTAAAATAAAGATATTATCGGCCCATATACCTTGACGAATACGTTTTTTACTGCATCTTCAAAAATTATGATAATTTTGCCTCTTTTTAGATGTCTGGGATAGTGCCGCTTGCCATGATTCAACCAAACGGCAAGCAGAGTTTCCTAATGAAAGGGTTGCGTTCTCCGACTTTCAAGTACTATAATCGAGGTGAGTTGATGCATTCCAGCATAGACGAGATAGGCGCATTGATAAACATGATCGATGCATGTTTCACGTTGATGCATCAATTTCGGTAGAATTTATGAGCATTTAAAGGCACTAAAGCACTTGCATACATTGCACAGTGACCGGGGCATAACTTTGCACTAATCGCATCATAGAAATTGAAGATGAACCTGTGCGAGCAGTGAAACCACCTGACGTATGAAATATGTTTTGTTTTTGCTGATGGCTTTGAAATTGGCGTTGAAGGTGGAGAGATTGTAAGGGGATCACTGAGCTGAATATCAATAAGCGCAATAGTGTTAAGTGGTACAACACCAACTTTTTCCATATATAAAAATATGATGAGCGAAACTGATTGTATTTTCCTGTTACTTCAATCGACGAATTTTATTTCCTTTATTGAAGCCTTCAGGTGGAATTGCGCGCCTGTTAAAGAAGAGATTGTGTGGGGATTCCAGATATGTTTCGCAGAATGATTTATGATTTGCCACAGCTGCTGCAAGGTCGGCTGTTCGTCGTGGAGTTCAAGAAGTTGTCACTGTGAAAAGCAATTTTTTGACGATGAGGTATGGACAGCGCAAGTTTCACGATGGCTGTGATCAACTTGGCACTGTTTTCTCACTGATGAGAAGATCTATGGCCAAGATTGATTTGAGTGGACTCTGAGATCTTGAAGCATCTAAAAAAAAAGATAACAAATGCTGCTCATAGCTCGGAGGAGTGTGAAAGAGCATATCCTGACAGCTGATCTGGCATGCTGCTACAGTTGTTTCTTTTTCATTGCTTTTCCTTTATTTCCTTACCTTATGTAAAAGACTTCCCTCAGTGCGGGTATATACGTTAATTTTATTTCCTCATATTTCATGAGTGGATTGTCAGCAGTTAGTGAGAGAGAGAGACAGAAAGGGAGAGAGAAAGCCAGAACCCGCAAGGCATCGGCGACAACTGTTTGATCGTAAGTGAGCACAGCCTTTAGTGCAATGTTCGCACGTGCCAATCTGCACCTTTGTTTGCTTGACGTTGAAGATTAATGATCATTGCATTGCAGAGTATTGCAATAGCAGCGCTTTAGGAAGGGCAATTGCGAGTTTTTGTTGCACTGTTCATCGACGACTGCAAAAAACGAAGAACGTTCAAATTTCTTTCGTCAGTGAATGCAAGCATAAAGCATCGTTATTTCACTTCTTCAATGGCTATTATGCCAATAGTGATCATTTCTGAAGTATTCTGGAAAAAGAAAGATGAAGAGAGAGACAAAAGAGAGAAGAGCGAAGGGAGTGCGATCTGAATTTGCACGGCTGTTTTTGAGAGTAGCTGAAGAATAAACGGCAAAAAAAAAACAAACAAATGCAAGTTTTTCGCCCTTTCAGAACGATCGAGTCCGACGAAGGCGATAATTGGCTGAAACGTTTACCACTACATGTGTTTAGTAATAATTCCTGTCTGATGCAATCGTAGATTGTATCTTAATGATGAAAACTCAATATTAATTAGGAACGACTTTAATTTAGTCAAGTTTTAAAAAGCGTCTGTAAAGTGCTGCACCATTTTCAAGATGCCATTTTTTTCTATCCGAAAAAATATCGGTGTTAATATCGCATTCCTACAAGAATATACAGTGCATTTACAATGTACACCTTCCCTTTCAACTCACCCATAATTTTTCTCATCTATTTAGCTTTTTAAGTTAAACAATGTTCGAATGGTCGGAGATCGTCCATCTCTACCATTTTAATAAGAAGCAGTGAAAAAAGATTCGGAATTACCAGAATTCGCTTCCAGTTTTGTGGCCTAATGAAGAAATAATGGAACTTAGTCCCTTCTTTTTCCTCATAGAATTTTTTATCCTTTTTTTCCTCCAATTTTCCTCATAGAATGAGCGATTCTGAGAAAGTCCCGGTCAAAATGATTCATAGAAATCAATCATATGAATTTGGAAGAATTTTTGTTCAATTCAGCTCAATTTCCAATCATGCGCCGAGAGTTTCATCTGAATTTTCAAAAAAAGAAACTCATAAGAAATATCCGAATAGGGAATTTGAACAAGTCGACTCAAAACAAAATCCAAACTTCAGCAATGGACTCGAACGATCAGCAAAGATTATACATTTTTGGGCGAAAAATCATTCGAACTACTTCAGCGTTATTATGAAGCATTTGCCATCTGAAAAAAATTTGCCCGCGTCAGACCTCCATTTATTATGGAAGCGATCCTTATCTCTGGCCTCGTCTTAAGATCCTCTTACCTTCACTCACTGCCTCACCCTCTCTTGCCTCTCTGAATCAGTTAAATGTTTATTACAATCGCGGATCGCGAGTGGAAACTGCACAATATTTTGTGAGGGTTTTGCAGAGACGTTTTGTAAAGAAATCCCTTTAAGTGCATCGCAATTTTTCTAGCAAACAACAGGTCTAGCATATCCACCAATCAGGACTAACTTGCAATGTCAATATGACAAACTTCATTAACCATACATGGTTTATGTTACTTTTGCGACTATATGTGTGAATCGCGAATCTGTTTTTCTCTATATGACGAGTATAGTTATAATTTGTATATATGCTGTTGTTCGAATAGTACATATGCATGCACGTAGGTAAACAATGAGGCGAAGGCAAGGAAAGGGGAGGGGAGCGGAGAGATCGATTTTAAAAATCCGCTTTCTTTTGCACCATGAGAGTGAAACAGTTTTCTTCCAAGGCAAATGTGCTCAACGTTTTCATATAACAGTTTATTACTTCTGGCACTCTGAAAGCGAATATATTTGCTCAGTGCAAATGTGATATGAATGATTGTATTCAACGAGTTGGATTGCTTGGGATGTAATGAATATCCCCAGAATGTTGACGTTTGTGTTGGTAAATCTTTGTGTTTTGATCGAGAGGAGCACACCACACTGATATACTGAGCAGAATATTTCGTCACTGCATTGAAACCAGAATTGCCGTGTGCTGTATTGTCTTACAAATGAGGATTGCTTGCTGCATTTGAAAACCTTCGGAAAAGATGCGCCGTCTCTTCAAAGTTCGCTCATGCCAGCAAATATTTCAATGATCATTCCCACCCGTTTTGCAAGCTGAACATTCTAAAATTCTCAGTAACAACTTTGAATATTGCCAGCCTGCTCATTCCCAAAATTTGACAGTTTTCGAATACTGCCAATGGCACCGATTCAGAGTTGATGTGATTTTCATGCTGCTTGGGTGGACCGCTCAATGAAAAAAGATGTCTGTCCCTTTATATATGTGCGCATAATTGAGATTGTTCCAATTGAGGGCACAGTGATTTGCCGCTGAACAAAATTGAACAAAAAAAAACCGTTTTTCATCTTAACCATTGCCTAAACATTCAATGCCCATATTGCTGAACTGAGAGAAAACTTGTTGGAATTGAACCTCACATCTATTTTCATGCGTCGTTTCGGTGATGGCACGAAGCCATTTAGAGAATAGAGACAATGACTGCAATTTCTCTGGTTATGAGGTGATATTTGTTATATAAGGGGATAAGCGCGAGTATATCAGTCATAATCTAGTTTTGCTAATCCACCGATCTTAATTAGGAATCACCAGCACCAAAGATGATTAACTGGGGTTGCAATGGTTTTCGCAGTCGTGATGCTGTTTCTTCCAACCGATTAAGAGAGAAATAAATGGATCAAATAAAATCCTTTTATTCCTCACCTATCCCTAACCGATCCAGCAATAACCTCTATTGCGTCATAAGAGAGCTCAAAAAGGATCCAACTTTATGAAATCGTTTAGCTATTCGATAAAAAGGAATGTACTCCGATTTGTCGAGTTATTTTTAGAAAGTGATTTGAAGGAAGACCGCATGTGACACTCAATTGATATTCAATATCTCTGAACTTCGATCGTCGATGCTGCATTAGTTGTAAACATGTTATTCGAAAGTTTGTACTTTCTTCGTCAGCGACCAGTTGACGATCGCCATCTATCAGTGACATTTTACCGAGTACAAATGCAGGGGAGGTGGGTGGCGCTTACAGAAGAATCCAAGTATAAATAGTTGCCGTTGGAGATTTCTGCATTTATTTGTTTATGAGGCCCACCCGGGGAGCGCAAAAACCTTTGCGAATTCATTTGAGTACTGACATAGAATTTACTGCGCGCCAATTTAGTAATTGCATTCAGCAACGATTTTTGGTGGTTGTATCGTGCAGATCCTGCTCAGACTCTCTTTTACTCATCAATTTGATATTGCTTCCGCTTGCACATTGAATTATAGTTTACCCCATTACTGAATACTCAATCGTTGATAGACTAGGAGAATATCGCAAGAACTGTATTATTGCCATACTATACTCAAACTTTTGTTAGTGAGTATAATTTCTTATAAGCCCTTAAATCGTTGCTATTGCCATTCTGTCAGTTATGCAGGTCAGCCAAGTTTATCATTCATTCAAATGGCTGCAATCAGTTAAAAAACTACAGACAAATTCTTCTCTACTCCCATAGTTGGAATATAATGGAATAGATTATCAGCGGGGAACATCATCCAGGTTAGGAACATATGAACAAAATTGTCTCTTACATAAACCATAGAAAAGCATTGCTGAAGGTGTTGTGATGACCATTAATTTAATTCGTTTAAGCAAAACCGCCCATTGATGAGGAAGTTGCAATCGTTGTAATCAGTAAATGCAAGTATAACTTACCTAGCAAAGGTTTTAGAATAAAATCCCACTTTTTCAATCAAAAACGTCTATTTCTTTGCTACAAAATCTGAAGCGTTCCTCACAAATACTTTTTTCAAGAATTAAGCTCCATATATGTAATCCTTAATCGCGCCTATTTTTTCAGCATCTGTCACCATAGAGTCGAGATTCACAAAAAATCGTTCTTGTGGAGATGAATGTGCATTTCAGGAACGTAATTGAAAATGGCCGCTAAACTGTGCCAGAAATCTTTGGAAAGTGTACCATGTGGTCTTGGCGCAAAAGAAATCGAGCATGGAACAGATCTCTATGCTCTGTAAGAGTTTCGGAATATTTTCAAAGAGAACTCACTGAAACTTATGTACCAAATGGAACTGATAAAGCTGTTTGCACTCTGATAAAAGTGGCTAAACAGACAAAATTGTCATAAACAGCTTGCCTATACGCAGCAACGGGGATGTTTATTTACGCGAGAATTCTATATTTTGTCACGAAGTGCACACATGCAGAACTTCACTGATGCAGCGCAAAATCGTTTTTGCATAATACAAATGCGCATTGTATGGCTTTCATAGCGAACACCGAGTGCTGCTTATGGTGATGGAGCCACAGTCAAGGGGAATGGTAAAGGAACATACGGTAGAAAGGTTGCGATGTGATTGGTAGGGGCATATACGGTAGCAGGATGGTAGTATGAATGATGGAGGCATAGAATCAGTAAGGTGAGGGCATGAGAGTTGGTGAAAGATGATTATATTTTTTATAGTCAGCTTTTATAGTCAGCCGAAAGATTAAGCAGTAAATTATATACAGATAGCACTTTTTGAAGTCAGCTTAACTGTGTTACGTTTTTTCGATAATGCACGAAAGATCGTAAAAAAGTGCTAATTGGCACACACGCTGAGAATATAGAAAAACGCCTTCAAACTTTGCGTCTAGTTTGTTGTTGTGGCTATGTGTAGATAACAAATTGATCTTTCAACAGGGAAAAACAAATGAGCACTTTACAATTTTGAACTAATTTTTATATTGTATGAAGTTATTCAAAAAATACTCTTCCCAGAACTCTTCCACTATCTTTATCCTTTTAGCTTATTCGACAAGCATCCTGAACTTCGTCACTATTTCAAAGGACACGAGAATATGACTGGTGCACAAGTTAAAACCAGCGACCATTTCAAGAAACAAGGTAATTTGCGAGCATTTATTGGATAACAAAAACCTGTGGAACATTGTCTATTGACTCGACTATGATAATGCGACTATTAGTATAGCAGGTCTTTATATACATGCATCATTTTGAAGATTCTAAACAGCAAGCATACGATTTTAACATTTTTTGTCGTATTAGTCAACAGTTTCGAAGGAAATACAAGTCGTATAATGTCACGTGATAGGCATTACCCTTCAAATTAGCTTAAGCAGCTTGTTTGGGTGACTGTTGCGACTATCGACAGGTGAAGTCATTGCAAACATTGCCCACTTATAAGCAATACAAGGCAGCTAATATTGAATAAATATCATTAGAGAAAAAAGTAGTAGCATTAACCAATAGAATGGAACGAGTGGTTGGCGTTATGCCTCATAAAACAGTGACTTGGATTTCTTGCAAGTCCATTTGCATAATAAACTGCTACCGGCCGATCACTCCACCACTGTCTGACAAATGTCGAAGCTCATCTTACAGCAGTTTGAACACGGATGAAATATGCGAATGAATTTAAGGCCGATTAACGAAGAAGTCACTAATCGTTGATTAAAATTTTCCCAAGCTTTAATGAAGCGATGACGACTTCTTCCATCATTTCAAACCTCACAAGCAAATTAGCGAAAAAGCAATGAACACGAGTTGAACACTACATGTTGATAAAGACTCCTAAAGGTGATTGAGAAATATGCGAGGAAATCTGCAGCATTGATGGCGTTTTAGCTCAAATATTTCGTAATACATCATCGAGAAACAGTTGAAATTTTTGTGTTTACTATGAACTTATTAAACGGGAATATTGGAAATCCTTGTGGATGTGTGAGAACACATTATCTCTAGAAAGAGAGTAATTATAGTCATTACGAATGTCTGAAAATCGAGTATTTATGGTCACATTGGAAATAAAACCGTGACAATGATTGATTATGTTTAATAGCGCAGTTCATTGAAATGAATTTTATGGATTTGAACAAAATTCGAATGATTGCTTATTCGATATTCACTAAGGTTCAAAATTTGCATATTGCAGGGCAAACACTTTTGTTAGCGTGCCATGCATTGGCGAATTTGCTCGACGATCCGGCAAGCTTCAAAGCGTACAGCCGGGAAATTATCGACCGCCATCTCAGGGTCAATGTACACCTTGACCCCAAACTGTGGAATGTAAGTCTACGGAAGAATGATTGCATGAATCAGCAAGAAATGCTCCTGCAGCTGTTAAAAAACTATATATCTGCTCAATAAGACTATCCTTCCAAAACTAAGTTCATTTATGAAAAAATGAAATTTTCAGAGATATGTAAGTTCAGATTCGTTGTAATCACGGAATTTGTTTTCTAAGCATTGCCTTGCAGGCATTCTGGCCAATATTCCTCGATTATTTGTCGACGAAAGGAAGCGTTGACGATGCAACAAAGAATGCATGGCTACAACTGGGCAAGCAATTCTCCGATGAATGCCTCAGTCATCTCAAAAATCTCGGTCAACCTCATTAACCGACTCAATTCTTTCAATTCTGCTACGGTGTTATAGGTTGTGCATCAAAAACAGCACATATGTCATAAAATGTAATGCTTAGATGGCGCACCTTGATTCCAAAGCAAAATGAATGATTCTGAATGACCTTAGATCAAATGAAAGTGCGATCAATTCTATGCCTTCTCTATCATGGAAACAGTATTCAGCCATATTTTCAGATGAGCAGTTCATTATGTCACCGTCGAAATCGAAGAATTTGCGGAATTTTAATAGATATTTCCATGCTCCATCCAATTTCACCGCTTTTTCAAAGATTGAAAAATGCTTTACATCGGCTATTCATCCATAAATTCCATCATCGAATGAAGCTTCCATCGTCAAATACAATTAAAAAGTCAGATCGTGTAAGTGACGATCGGTGTCGAAGTTGAGCGTTGTGCTGTGCATTCACAAAGTGCTTAAGACGTACGTGCATCGATTCAGCGCCTTTATAGAATTTGCCATATAGGTGGAAATTATTGACAGTACGTGGTTAGATTATTGTGCCGTTATAGGATAGAATTCATATGTTCTGCATTGTATTATCGTTCGCATAAAAGTCATCAAATGCTCATTGTGCCTTCATATCAAAATCAGTTCACAAGTTAGCCTAACGATTGAAACAGTCTAATGCCACACGCCAACGTGGTTGAGAGTTGAAGCTGCGACCTTGAAATGTGACCACTAGCCACCTGACGCCAAAACTTTACAATGGAATTGCTGAGGAATCAAGGATTTCAACGAACTGGAATGATGGATTTTCCCGATAAACTACTTTATTGCTTAATACCATTAAGACAAAGCGAATTTTCTCAAGTAGCCCTCATAAACTCTTCACTGATTCAACATAAACTGGTACAGCATGATAAATTGACTGATAACGATCTATTGCATGCAAATTATGCCATAATTATCAGCGGCAACTAGTTTATGCAACATGCAGCTTGCTTCACGAACACAGCACACAACTACTTCCTGGAAGTTTCATTCTTGTAGTTGATGCCAATGGGTGAACATAAGTGTACAGACAGACATACACATACAAGCGAATGGTTTCTCAGAGTTGTCGCATAATCGATTCAGACCATTTATGTAGTGCTTAATGAAACGTTTGAAGAGAGTTGTTTGAACAGGTTAAAGGCTGTGTCTGCTTGCCAGCTGTGTCTACAAAGAGATATGTGTTGTAGTCACATCCACATCCACTTAAAATACCATTTCCACTGAAATGTAAAGTAATGAAATATTGATACTCTATTATTCGAATCGGTACTGATACAACTGAAGTAATTTTATGCAAACAACAATAATAAACAATATTTTTTCAATGGCACAATAGCACCATTTCGCATAATTGATGAGATTTTTGTGATGTGCATTTGGATATAACTCGAAATTATATCATATGGGAATAGAAGGGGGGGGGGGAAGATGGGAAAGAAGTTCGATGTCTCGCTAGCTTGATTATGAAATTGCAAAAAAATGTAATGAAATATTCCCACAATCGATTCCAAAGACTCTTTTA
Source organism: Toxascaris leonina (assembly GCA_022844705.1). Taxonomy (NCBI): domain Eukaryota; kingdom Metazoa; phylum Nematoda; class Chromadorea; order Rhabditida; family Ascarididae; genus Toxascaris; species Toxascaris leonina. The sequence continues at coordinate 1,473 of JAARMF010000149.1, read as the reverse complement.
ATTTTTTCTCGGTCGATTGAACAAAAGGATGGCGTAAGTTTTCGAGGGTATTACTGATGAAATATACATTTGAAATAAAAAACAGCAAGATAAATTGTTTGTAAATTTGTCTGTCGAAGGCCATCTAATAAATCCGGTTAAAGACGAACTTTGACTGTCTGATTTCGGTTGGTGGGATTGTTGGAATTCGTTATGCAAGGTCGACGAAACGATACAAAGAAAATTACTGAACGTGTGCTATCATCTTCTTTTGTTTGCTTCTTTACCATTCAAGGTCAACCATCATCTCAGCACAGTTTTATCCTTCATTTGGCGAGTGATATATTGCGATTATAAGTTCTCATCAGTTCAGTGATTTAATCTCCAATGGGGACATGTAAATATGGGAAGCCAATTCAATCTTTTCTAATAGTGTTCAATTCTACTGACATTTAATCGTCAATTTTCAATTAGTAATTTAATTTTAAGTTAAATTGAGAGTTTAGCTTAATTACCGACTTTTGTTCGATCAAATGGCCCTTCGATTTAAATTTATCCAGATGAATATTCCAGAATAGAACCGAATTTGAAGGTTACCGCCTAAATCTCAACGAATATGTGCCACAACCTCGTAGTGAATAATTAGATCTCTTCGATCACTAACAAAATGAATTCGTTTATTTCAGACTAATCAAATATTTTTAGACTACTCTACAAAAAGAACGGTTTCTAAGAGGTGTTTGGAAGGTTGTTGCTGCACCTGCAAACCAAACCTCCTATTCGCCCTTTTATGAAGCACAATCATCGAATACTTTTGTAGAATGACAACTCCGCACATTTTGTGCTCGAAAGCGCCCTTCGGCATATTCAAACTATTCGGTCGATTCCATCGATTGAAACCATCCCTGATGACGCCACTTTTAACTCTCTGGATGAGCGGGAAAGGGAAGGGTTGAAGGCGGGAATAGGAAAGGAGTGAGAATAGACCAAACTGTTCGAGAGAGACGTCCTAGCTCGTCCTAGCCACTGAGACGCTCTTCGAAACGTTGCAAGAAACAGTCAATAGTCGATAAAACAAAAAATGGATAGTTGTGACAATGGCTGTGAAGAGCAGAAAAAGAAAATTTTTGTGCTGCAGTAATATTCATTTAAAGAGTTTCATCTCAAAAAGCCGAATATCATCTTCGAAATATCTCTCACTGCATTCGTATAAAAAAAATGTCATTGCGATATGCTAATCACTATCGATTATAATGATTTCCTTCTCTTCTCCTCCCCACTATCTTCTTCTTTCTTTCACCCTTCATATCCACTTGTATGCTACTTGATGTAATTATTTTTCTCGCCTCATCATCCACTCAACTAATACAACACAGCAAGCACGCTTCACAAGTTGCTTCAATCCACTGTTGTTTTTGCTCATATTTGTTTAATATCTCAGCGACTATCGAATAACATAAAAATCCTCATTTATAGACTCCTCTTTACGACAAA
>JAARMF010000148.1:104334-142579 GCA_022844705.1 Toxascaris leonina | reverse complement strand
AAAAAACTTGTAGGCTGTGTAAGTAAGTATCTGCTGGTTTTCTCCCTAAATATTATTAGACAAGTGGAGAAGCATGTCAGAGGAGGTATCAGGATCTGCGACTGCGCAATTCTTGCACCTTACCGATCGGTTTCATAAATCGGCAGCAAATAATAGAAAGGTTTTTTGCTTCTACAAATTCTATACAAAAGTTTCTTTCCTATGAGCCAATCAGCGTAAAAAGCATGAAAGTGTTTGCGCTTTTAATCGTGAGTAACTCCTTTTAAACCAAACGGATCGACAAAAAGCACTAAGTGAGACAGATGCGAGCATGCAGACATTGCCATGATATGCATAGACGTTCAAGGTGGCGAACTACATTTGGCATAGGCGAATTTGCGGAACGATATAAAAGAGGCATTCAAAACCACTGAGTGAACTGACTTGATAGCAATTGTTGTGCAACTTGTAACCCACGACTGAACTTCAAACTGAAGTGTAGTCGCGACGCACATAACTGTTCAGAAGTTTTGACTGCATCTCTAAGTGTTCAACGTAAGTTTTCACTAAAGTCGCCTCTTCCATACTCATCGGGGTCAAAGATCAAGGAGCGCTAAAATTGTGCTTCGTTTAAAAGTTCGGCAATATTTAAAAATGTATAGCCAACGATCAATGTCGGGTTCAGTGACTAATATTTGCTGTGATACATAAAGCTTCAACGATTGCGTTTCATTCGGAAAGAAGTATGAATCAACGTCACGCTCTGCTTATTTCACTGAGTGTCCTTATACGCATTCGTGTTTTTTATTCGGGATGGTGCAACATTGTGGCAAATATCGGTCAGCAGCAATCCCGCTGTCAGCCGAGTAATTGAATACGACAAACAGAAAGACTTAATAAAAAGAAGTTGATTTAGCGTTCTTACCAGCATCGAACAATGTCACGTTTTGTATTGGAAAGTCAGCCTCCGGTTCAATACTACGCTCATATAGAAATTTCATCGAAATGTTCGAATGGATCTGAATCATATATAACCTCTCGGCCTGATATTAATATCCTTTTCTAATGCTCAGTATTCTGAGATTGAGTCCTTTAGAAATTATTTCTTAACAACTTTAGATTTGAATTACTCGAGTCGCGATTGATAAACAAGTGGTGGAGTATGGAATAGAATTGGAATTCTTTTCTGCTGAGATTATTTTTGCATTGTTTTTATCGTTTATCACAAAAGAAGTTTGGCCAGTATTGTTATATCGCCACTGATTGCAGAAAAAAACATTTGTTGATCATCAATGAGATTTGATTTCCATATTGAGTAAAAATACTCATCACACTCTCTGTCATCAGTCGTACACGTCTGAATGTTGAATGGATAAATATGTGAATAAATAAACAAACAAACGAATGAATGAATAAACAAATCAATATATTAAATAAATAAACAAACAAATATATTTCGTGGATGAGTTTGTTTCATGAGACGGNGATGAGTTTGTTTCATTAGACAAACTTTTTATTTCAAGATAGGAAATTTTCAAATCTTGCCTTCTCTATTACTTTTGACTGATTAGCACTTGCAACGTTTCCATTGGTGTAAGCCAGCTTTTCGTCTATCGATTGAAAAAGGGAACCGATTGACAGGTGACATGTCTGTTTGGCAATAACTTGCTAAAAGCATTTTTCACAGCATTTTTATTCATCCAATTCGGTTGTAACAGTGAAGCAACCAAATTGTCAGAAACCTCTCAGCGCGAATTTCATTTCTTCGTCGATTAAAACAAGTGCTTGTACTTTATTGCTTTAGATATCTTTACGCTTCTTTTTTCACCTATCTTCAAATTCCTCTTCCAATCATCACATTCCTTTTTCAACCACCTCCACATTCCTCTTCTAATTGTCTTCATCTTTCTCCTGCAATCACCTTCAAATATAAATCACACCGCTGTCCACATGAGGCCCCTAACCAAACAGCACTAGACTATTTCCCAATGAGATCAGACAATTTCTATGAAGGGAAAGCCGTTAAACATGCGGTGCATCAATCGGCTAGTTGAGAGTATTGTCGACGAGGAACAAGTTCCGGCTGCGTATCGGCTTAGCGTCAGTCGGACCGCCCTCATGTAGCTGAATTTGGTGCAGAATGCGCACGATGAGTTGGCATCAGTACGTATGTGAAAGCACTTCCACCACCGATTCAGTGTTGTTGTGTGCCGCGTGGTGAACATCGCTTCGCTTTCGTCATCAACAAGCCATATATCCATCCGCTTTCCATTGAACATTACGATAAGCGATCGTCCACTCTGATCATCGAGTCGACAGCCAATAATGGCATCCCAATCGGTTTATGCCGGAACGTCGGCAATCCTCAGAGTTCTCATACTTGTAAGTAATATAACTTATTTGTTATTCATATAGAACCAAGACAGTCACATTGCTTCAACGAAATAATTTAGATGCTAAAAATAAAATAGACTCTCACAGACCGCTACTAAGAAATACTCCTGTGACATTCAACTTGAATTGACATCAATATCGATGTATTTGCCATCGCAATAGTCCATTCTGTTTGAAGGGATTCGCAAATGCCTCGAAAGAAATTATCACTGTGCGGGACGCTTAAACGCGCCTAAAACGATTCGTCGAGCGAAAATCACAGGCGAAAGTCAATTATTTAGCAAATACGTGAAAACAGCACTTTTTCAGCCGCATTTCGTAGAACGTGGAAAGCGAATGATTGACATTTCTATCCAGTTGCATTCTGCGGAATGCCTCACCAAAACCGTTCATACTTTTGCAGGAAACTCTGAATGAATAAATGGATATTGGTTACAAGTAATTGATTGATTTAAAAGCTGCATCCAAGATCCGTTCAGTGCTTTTANATCCGTTCAGTGCTTTTGGTCAAGAGGAATTCTCTCAGCCGGCACCAATTGAATCCATCTGAGGATACGTGTTTAGCTGCCATATACGGAGCTCATCGAGTTATATGGAATGCAAAATGTCGAGGAATATAGATTATGGAAAGAGTACATATGATCCTCATTTTTTTGTCAGGACACAAATCAACACCTGCTTATAGCCGTTGTAATCAGCTCCCCTTCCTCTCTTTTTTGCATTTCAAATATCGCTTTACACTGCGATGTTTCATGTGAGGTTTAGTAGGCTAATGAAATGATTTGAATGATTGCATTCATCGTATAAGATTATTGCAATTTCCATTTTAATGTAATAGAAAAGTTGCTAAGCTGGCTAACAGAAATACTTCAGCACTAACCTAAATCAAATAGCTGAGTATTTCGCAAATTTTATTCGTTCCGAATTCGTTCAAGAAATTATTTGCTCTCCAGAATGTCTCAAATATGAGCGAAGATATCCTTAATCATTAAGTTCCTTTTATTATCAGAAGCCTTTTAAAGTCCTTGCTGTACTAACTGCAACAACTTACTGGCTGTCAATCCCTGAAAAACGAAGTGGTGACTTCCTTTGCCCAATTATTTGACCAGAATTTTGAGTGATATGGGAAGGAACGGGTGTTTCCTCAATAAAACTGCTCGGCAAATACCACTGATTTTTTGGGAATTTCTTCGCATTAATTTCGATATCGGCCAAGATATATTCGTAGCGATGATATCGCTGTATCAACTTTTTTGCACAAAAACGTTGCAAAGTAATCTTCTCCAAACATTTCAATGCATTTATCATTATCACAGTGTTATATTTCGGAATATAATTAACATCCGTCATATATTTCCGGAAAATTCGAGATTTCGTCTTCCCCCATAGGTGTTTTTCTCTCCGGAAAGCAGTAACAGTTTTCGATTTCATCTTGCTCTATGTGGTGTACTTTACTATTTTGCAGTATAAGCACTATATTTGGCACTTAACAATCGAATCACAATAGTTGATGCAAAGTGATTCGTTTGATAACATTGTTGCAGCTCCTCGTATTTATCTCAGTGATCCTCATCTTTACTGCGCCCGGAGTGTGCTTTACACGCTACATCAATGATATACAAGCGAGCAACGAAATATGCCCCAATGAGAATTTCTTCCCGATGAACGTCGATCGCTGGCGACATGGAGTGCATTTTCAACAACGTGGACAGAAGTAATCACCTTTATGAAAATAGTGTTTTACCTGGACGTTAATACTGAGCAACACCTTAGCTGAAAGTCACTATAGGACTTCGACAGCCTCTGATTTTCGACGAGAGGTTGAAGATGTCGACAAGTAACGATATAGCATCTTCTCGTAACATGCCCTTGTGCCTTGTATTCACAACTGTGTAGCTTGAAGCGGCTAAAAATGATGACGTAGTCATCGATCGCATCGATTGCAGTTTACAAATATCTGAGTATGTGCAAAGTGTACAAATATGAGATTTTTTCTGCATCAAACTTGAATCTTGCAGAATGCAGCAGGTTTGTTGCACAGATTTCATATAGTAGTAAGCTTTCATGCACACATTGTTATGAACGATCATCCACATCAATGATTCGATTTTTGACTCTTTTTTTTACATTTAAAGAAAAACGAAAAATAGTCTTTAAAATTGCGGATGAAATAAGGTGAAGCAATATTGAATTGACCACCCTCTATACACTTCAGCAACACAAGTTTTTATCGATCGTTTGATTGTTGTCATAACGGAATAGTGAGCATATTAATAGAATCTTTTGCAAATATACAAATTTTGAAGTTTTTACATCTTTAAATTCGTTTTGAACAATCAAATCAGCAATAAAATTGCAATAGTAATTAGCAACTGAGATGAAGAGATATTTATGTTTAGTGAATTTTTGTTGTTGAATCACCGTAGAATATTGACACGTTTATGGAGCGCTTAAATCTGCGATACGTTCGTCGGAATGAATGAAACGCATCGTCGCGTGAAAAGGCGATTGCCTCAATCACGGAGTGTTCTATTCCTGGCATATATGTCACTCTTTAGAAGTGTTGACGCATTCTACAAAGGGTTTTCCTCTTTTTCCGCTTATGAAGGGAACCTCATATTTGTGTCGCTCTATTAGTTACCTGCTTAACGACATCGAAACGAATTGAAAAATTATCTTCATTGCAACGAAGTGGTTTGATAACGACGTAGTTGATTGCTGCGATTATTGGGTGACTATATCATTCGGCTAATGAATAGTTACGTATATATAATATACCACATTGCTAACTGGCAGTGGTGAAATGTACTATGAAGAAGGAAGCTGCGAAACAAAATTTAAGTGATGCTAGATCATAAACGTTTGCACTTTGAACATTACTGGCTTCAATATCTTCGCAAATGGAAGCATTCTTATAACTCGCTAACTATTCCTATTTCTATAAACGAATTGCACAATATTTTCCCAAGCTACCGAAGCTTTTTCCGAAAATTGTTTTAATTCAGCGTTTGGGGTCAGCTCGCGATCGTGATCATTGCCATACTGTTCGCTCTACCATCGCTTGGATTCAGTTGTGTCCAATTCGCTTCCGGCCATTCACTCACCTATCCGGTACAAAACCTCTAAACTTGATTGCTTAATCTTCTCTAATATATATCGCTATGATTGTCCATTATATTTCATGGGGGGATATTTGATCTTTTTTATATTACCTTCACTAAGACGTTTACTATTAGGGCAAAGAACACTACTGAGAATCAGTTACTACGGTATGCAGGGTGTTCAAATGAAATAGATGGGAACTCCGAGTATTTCGAAGTAGTATAAATGTTTTACAGGTCATACTTGTGGATACTTTGTTATAATTGGCTGCGATCGCACACATGAATATCATAAGTGTTATAATTCTCGTAACATTGATGTCTTTTAAGCCGTCAATAGACTACATCCATATAAATAGTCGTGCAATGTGGGACGTTCACTATATCTGCCTTAGTGTTACGTTCCTTTTATTGTGCTCAAAGTGACGATGAAGAATAGATGGCAGTTGAGATGATTGCGAGTTTCCAGTGAAAAGAATTCAAAATGATTGAGGTGTTGTATATTGGGTTGCTCAGTGTCAACCCAGTGGTCGTTCAGCCTATTTCAAATCCTTTAGGCGTTATTCGAGTCAGACAAGCAATAAGTCGATTATTCCACCGCATATTGAATTTGTTCTTGAGCTGTTTGTTTATGTTGTCGTTCATGATCATGTGACACGTGACATATTTGTGATGCTTACTCCCCTCAGAGGCCCTTACCTCGTTGTTTATTTTGTGGTAACGAACATAGATGCTTTGTATATGCTTCTGGCAAATGGCCAAAATACCTTTGAGTGGGATTTTTGCTTCATCAGAAAACATCCTCTTCCGATATCCATATCCTTTTTTTTGAGCTCTTCTTTTGCCAATCCATCTTTCCATTATTACCCATATCTAATCCCAACTTTAATTTCCCTACGTGATCATTATGCACTTATCGGTATTTCTTCAAATACATAGAAATGGTGGACACTTTATTCAAAAAAGTTTGGGTGATTCCACTGCTCGAAAATTACTTTAGTCGAAATGGGTGCCCCCACGAATGCCCCTACTTCTTCCCTCCCCTCCAAGTTTCTCCTCGTGCTAGATTCTTTTAGAATTCCTACACTTTACAAGACATCACTCCATTCGCTTCAAGTAAAGCTACTAATTAGTAATGCTAGTTGAGTGACTTCAGCAAGTTTTTCTGTCTGGAATTTCGGTGTGCGTCTATTTGATTCTGGGAGGCGTGGAGACGTGGTATGCAACAGGATTCGGCCATATGGGACCACTGATTCGGCAAATTGGGAATGGTCAGTTCAGTGGTTGCCTCGGCATTCCCACGTGCGAAATAATATTCGTCGTTAAAGGATGGGCGGCCGCGGCGGTAAGTTCAAAAGCATTTCCAAACTTTTATGAATTAGTAAAGGACCCTATAAATTGCCAATTTTCATTTCTGCAGTCACAAATCTCATCAAGTTGGCATCGAGACAAGCTAGAACTACGATATAACATTCTTTTCTTCAGCGTGGATTGATGAAAAAAGATTTATAAAATATCTATCATCACAATACTAAAAGGCTAAAACAACTACCCAACGAAACGAGGGGTCGTGGTTGTGAAAAACGATAGTTGGGGATGTCTGGTAATATGTTCAGGTTAGCTGGGATTAAGTTCAGGATATTTATATATAGAATCCAAGATATGTAGGGAAGTAGTTCAGAATGGCTGGCGACAAGGCCCATGCTTCGTTATTGCAAACCCCATACTCCCTACTCAGTCAGAATTGTCCTTAAATGCACGATGGAGTGGGAAATGGAAACCGAAATGTTGGCGAGCTTTTAATGCTAAAGGTCAGGTCATCGTGACATCACAGAAAATGTTTCATTAGGCAAATTCGCATGGTGAGTGCATCACGCCCTCCAAGTGGGACTATTGAAACAGAAGGTGGCAGGAGAGAGGTACGAAATTAGATGTTGCGCTTGGTATTCAGGCACCTTAAGAATTTAGTTCCCCATGGCGTTCCCCCCACCTTCCTCTCCCAGCGCTCAGACTTATGCTCATTCAGCAATACGTTCGAGTTGAAACCGCAGAACTCGAAATGTTCAACGAGTGTGGTGCAGAGTTGCATGTCTTTCGAATGGGTAGCGATCTCCTGATTAACGATGTTATGTGCTGTTTTGACAACGGTGCAGTTTTCATGAAAAAATATTTCCCATTATTCAAAGTTCCAGCTAGAGACCGCTTAGCAAAATCGGATTATAGAGTAGCAGACGCGTGTTCAACCAGTCTCGTGAGTACAAAATGATTTTCAGTGTGTTTTCTCACATTATTTCATCAATGCAGAACTGATTGTTGATGCTGTTCTAGGTAAAATAAATCATTTTCTCAATACATAAAATACTACCGCAATATGATTATATCTTTATTCATTAATGAAGGTATGGCGTAGATCTCGAATTATTTTCAGGCATTTCTGTTCCTTTGCGCGGTACTATTCATGATCGACGTCGTCATCCAGATCGTTAAACGAAACAAGTGACTTTTTCGTGCGTTCGTTACTTCGCTTCCGCTCCTCCTTAAAATGCTTCTCTCAGCGCTTCTCATCTACCTATTCCTCTAATTGCTAAACGCTTCGCTTCCACAAAACTTCCACAAAATCTAGCTACAGCAGTCCGACAGCCATTATACTAATGAATATTTACTATCAGTCGAGAATGTTGAAATGGAAGCTCGTTTCCAGAAAATATCAGCGAGCTTGGATCATTATTTTCATTGCGAATGTTTCATCGAAGAACGCTTTTTGTTGAACATCGACTTTTTCTTCGCATGTCATTGAGTCTTGATCTTTCACTAACGTTCACAAGCATGTTATTTCCTGTGCATCTCTTATAAAAAGTTTTAATTAACAATTTCTTTTAAATTTTTACGAACAATATACGTTGAATTATTCACTAAACTTACCATCAGAATCGTGCTCGCATTAATTTCGATTCTCGAAACTGAAGTTTCTTTCTCGAAAATATGAAATCATATGGGAAAAGTAAACAACTAAGTCATAATGATTCTTTTATTTACTTAGAGCCCAATAAAAGCAAACATCAGCACGATTATAAACATCAAAGCAACTCATCGACGCTTCGAGTGGCATTTTTTTGCACATTGCCGTCGATTATTTGTTAATGATGTTGAGGGTTGTTTTGGTTTAAGAAATATTTTGTTTACTTTGATATTCATCAATTATGCTCATACTACGTGTGTTCTCAATTCATATCAATGCTTGTTCCTTGGTCGAATATGCTTAACGAATGTCTCAAAAAGCTTTTCTTATTTCTGTTATTTCCCCCAATTCCTTCTGCAACAATGGAATCGATTGGCCATCGTTTTCATGCTTAATCTTATATTATTTCCTATGCTTGGACTTCCTATTTTCGGTGGTTTTTATAGATACCGATTATATGAGATAAATTTTGTTATATTATTATTGGATTGCCGAATACTAGTGCGTTTTTTTCTGATCATATCTGAGAAAGCCTGCATGCTTATCAATTATCAATACACAATTAAAGTTATCATAGTTAGGAGTTTATTTTTGAATAGGCATTGCGATGAACATATTTGATAATGAAATGATAGCTTTCAGCGAGACAGGACGTCGAGTTATTCTACAGAGGAGCACTGTAAGGGACTCCATGTAATCTACCTGAAGCTATGAAATATCTCTTGTGATATACTTTGTACAGCTGTTATATATTCTCTCTTCTCTGTCTTCGTAAGCACTCTAATCGATGAATTCAATAAAAGACATAATTCAGCGACTATGTCAGTAACATTTGTTTTGTTTCAGCACTATAGATTATATGAGTTGTAATTTGGTGTTTTACGTCGAACATCACAAAACACTGAATGTTGATGACTTCGAATTAATGTTATATGAACGATTCTTTGTCCACTTTCGTGCCTTTCCTCTCCACTTTCCACCTCCTCTTCCAAGAAGCTTGCCAGTTTAGGTGTTCCATTAATTGTATCGAGCTTTCGCAAAGAGTTCCAAAAAATGTCATATCTCTTCAAAGAAAAAAACAGCGTGAAAACTCATCACCAAGTTCCCTTTCAAATGTGCCACCCCTATAATCAGAGACCGCGCTTTTTTAGATGAAGCTGCTAAATGCTTTTCTGACTGCTATGCGATGAAATTTGAGCCGAACTTCGGATTTTGTTCGGAATTGAAATATTTGTCTCATCTCATTGTTTTTGCTTCGATTTTATTCATTTTTCATCGATATTTGGAAGAGTCTCTTTATCTTTTATTACTCTATTGAAGTGAATAGTTTTGCGCCATTCGAGAATTCTCTTCGAAAATTCATACGTTTTGCTAATGAAGTTATTGATTTTCACGTTTTTCTTATTTTCCTTAGAACCGTTACCGAACAAATGATGTCACTTTCTGTCGTCTTTTGCCCAAAGACGATAATATGACCGAATTAGACTCAAAGATTTACAGTGATTATTGATTATTAGGGCTCAGTCCACTATAGACCTGAAAGTCGGACATGATCTATCGCTCATAGGTTGAGATGTCAAGCAAAGGCAACAGCCATTCATCGAATGAAACAACAACTGCAATCGTTTGAATTTATATATAGTTTAGGCGCGCGAAACAATTATCTGCACTTCAAAGGTATCGCATTCCGTTGTATTCCTCTTCATCCTCCAACTGCTGCTTCTTTTTGGCTCGTTCAACTTCAGCATTTATATATGCCTTGAATTTCTTTATGAAACGTGGCAAATCGTAACTGCAATCGATTATTTTACATTACTTCGATGATGAATAATTGAAAAAATGAATGTAATGGAATTGATTAAAATGTGTTCGGCGAGTCGCTAATCAATAAAATTTAGCAGCACCTTCTTTGTCTCATGCAAGCTTCGTCAGCAATATTCTATAAAAATTCGCAACCTATATATTTCTTACAAGAGAAGAAAAAATATTAATGCGATTTCCAATTATGCACTGTACATTCCCACGAGGGGTCCGTTTTATATGCATCTACTAATATCACATTACATGGAACTAGGCCACAAATGGACCTGTTGTACTGTCTAACCTGAAATCCGTGTTGATAACGATGGCATGGTCAACATAACTCAGTGAGGGCTTCTCCAGTTCAACACCACACATTACCGGAAGCTTTATGCCTGAAAATAAATCGAATCCGTGGTGTAAGACAAATAAATCAATGTTGTATCCAGAAAACGGTCTTTTGGCAAATCAGACGAAGGGAAGTTTTTTTTACAGAGATATTACAAAGTAGTGAATCTTATTTGTGCTATTCTGATAAAGAATAGAAACAGTTAATGATAAAACAGTAAGTCATAAGACGAAACCTTTTGAGATTTCATTCCCGCGTTGGGAAAGTGATCTTAAAGAGTTTTATGAGTGGCAATCTTCTTTTTATGGAAATCATATGAGAATTAAATGGACGAAAACTGATTCCTTGTGGAAATATATTTATCGCAGATGCAATAAAAAAAACAATGTTTGCATANGGAAATATATTTATCGCAGATGCAATCAAAAAAAAAAAAACAATGTTCGCATGAGAATAGAAATAGTTAACCTCGTTGATTGAGGGCAAAACGAAGACGTTTCTTAATTTTCGGCCATAGTTTCTTTGGTACAATAGCATTGAGTGCCTTTTTCAATGAATTTGCGAACATTCCACTAACTCCCATCTGCAAATTATTCACTCAAATAAAACGATTCCCTCACATCAATGCAAAATTTCTTTTCAAATCACTACATTAATTGGTCTATCCTTCGGCACTTCGAACATTTTTTGCACAGAGAAAGTTATCGACAGTAAATTAATTTGTCGTAAATGAAATTGTAAATATGAATTAATATTGCGAATTATTGCAAATCCGTTAGATGCAAATGGTTGCAATATCGATTTATTCCACATAATAACATCACCTCTTCATAATTTTCAAATATTCAACCTTTGTGTTCCTCAATAAAGTTAATAGGATATGCTGCAGTAGAGACGAATTGAACACAGAAAGTATATTCAGGTGGAACGAAAGCTGTGGTAAAGTTATTAAAAATGCCAAAAAGCACAAACATTTTTCATTTGGATATCAACACTCGTTAATGCGATATCACCATAAACACGGCTATGCTTCAAGAACGGCTTCACCTGGAAATATTGTTATTTGTAACATATCGTTCACTTGTATGAGAATAACGAATTGAATATAAGACACAAAGTTGTTGAAAATAGCATGAGATTTCGCTTTCTAATACTTTCAGAGCAGAAATAGCAACGTTTATATTCAGATGTTTTTTTTACAAATTCCTGTGGAAATTGGTGCACAACAGAGCAATTTTCAAATAAAAGAAGGCAAGGAGGGCTTTTTAGGTGATGGAGGCATGAAAGCAGCACGTATATTTGGCTGCTCACGCTGTCCATAGGACAAAGAAATCGGAAAGCATAAACAGAGAATTTTGTTTAAAGTAGTACGTGGATGGGGTTCAAAATTTTTACGGCAATCTCGTGGAACCTGAGATTGACTTTAATGATATGATCATCTGAAACGCTCTTTCAAGTGTACGTATCAAAATTAATAAGCCAACTTAGTGAACTCAACAATCAGACTCAGTTAAGGTCTTTTTAATAGCCCTCTCAGTTTCACTCCAACACACTTTGTGAAATATTGCAAAAATATTGAGGAAAATCGTTACAGTGACGTCAAGTTTAGTGTTCGCAGTGACAACATCATGTCTCCTTGTTTTGCCGAGAAAAACGATCGCCACATCGCCTTCGATATCCAAACGAACACCCGTTTGATCGATGCGCATCTGCGGTCTTCTGCAAACATTTACTTTCTTTCAGCTCCTATATTTCAATCATTCTTGCTGTTTTTCATTTTATCTCGTTTTATTTCCATTTATGGTGCTACACAACACGTTGCTTCCAATAAGCGTTTACTCCATTAAGCTTTATAGCAATTCTAAAGTCATCGAGATCCAAGACCATTTGCACATTGTCACTTATCACTCTCGCCAATCACTTCAGTCTTATCAACCACTTCATTTTTCAACTTAAAAAATTCAGCCCTTCCTCACCATTTTTTCATATTTCATCCAGGTGGTGCAAAAAAGAGTTTGAAAGATAGGCAATATTAGAAACGATTAAAGAAAGCACACGTAGATGAACGTGTAGTACATTACAAAACCACCTGAAATGCAATTAGAACAATGCAGTGATTACGGAGTTTAAAATTTCATTCGTGAAAGCACACGACACAGACAAATTAACTGCTCGAGCAACTTCAAGCCCGGTTCCGATTGTTTACAGCAGTATGTCCATAGGCAGAACAATATCCAAAAAGCAGCATTACCTCTCGACATATTATCGGAAGAAATAAGCAAAGAATGGAGCTTATGGAGAATCTTACGCAGTTAGATTGGCGATCAGTTGTAGTTCACACGTCGAACAAAGCAGTTTGGCAATCGGTTTAATAAATCTGGGCAGATTTCGTGCTCTAAACGATTCGCGAATCGTTCCAAGTCCATTGTCATAAACGTGCGCAAAGAATGTGTTCGGTACATATTCACTGATCAACAGGCCGAACATCTAAAAATATACTCAACGATTTGAATTGGATTTGAAGAATTCGAGTCAGAGGATTTAATTTACCTTCGAGTTTAATTGACAGTTGGAGAACAATTCGATACAGGAAGTTTAAGTCGCAACTGAAAATAGATTGGATCGATGAAGTTAAGGTCAAGACTGACGATCAGTTTAGTCGAGACAATTCAAGTTACGATGGGGCATCACTTTGACCTAGAGAGTTTAAGCCACAGTTCGAGAACACTTCAATGTTAAAATCTGAAAGAAAGCTTCCTTTTGGATGATACTGAAGTGGAATGCCTCTCAACATTTCTTCTAGATTGCCGTAGACAGTTTGTGTGCTTTAAGCACATACAGCGCAATAAGTGAAAGCAAAAATTTTCAGTTATATTATTCAGTAAAAACAGCGGAAATTAAAATACTACAGCCTTGACTCACGTCTGCCCTATTGTTTATTCTTCGTCTTCTTCGCTCTCGTTTAACAACTAAGAAAAATCGTTCATTCAGCCAAATATTTGTAATGAGCCAGACAAATCGATTGATCGAAAACTGAGGCCAATATATGATAAGTGATGAATAATTTGGGCGAAACACTACTTTTCCCACGAAATCTAAAATTTGGCACTCGTTGCTCCAAATTACCACGTTGCTCGACATATAAATATCAATGGCGAGGATACCTGATCACCAAGCGCAGAAATATTCAGCATACTTGGTCGAGAGACATTTTCCGCTTTTTGGCCATAGAATACAATCCCACCATCGAGCCCAAACATGACATCCTATAAGAAGACAACTCGGCAATTGCTTGTGATGATTTCGAGACCGAAATATTCGTGCCGAAATGAGAAATTGTTTTGGAATAATTTGCTTGCAGCTGATCATCACCGCTCATTCTTATTAATATTTCTGTGAAGTCTATATTGCGGCTCAATATACCTTTCTCTCATTTTTTCTAATACATCTCTTCTGTTAGGTTACATATTAAAAGAATATATAAGGTTACCTACTGAGTGAAAGGTAAAAGGCTCAAGCGGCTCATCAAACTTCATTACTTTCATCAGGCAACTGCCTAAGAATATTTTTTTTTCGCATACGAGTGTCACGGAAAGTGTCACGATTCCGGCTGAAAAGTCTTTAATTGACAACTATAGGGATGGAATATCCAGGAGACACCCTCTTTTTATCATATCTATAATTCTTTCGAATTTATATGTACTAATGCACATCAAGTACAAGGGAAACGGAACCTTGGCGGTGAATTTTGGTGCATACATAAGTGTCAAATCAGGAGCCCAAAATCCTTCGACAAGAAGCCGATTAAATCGTTGTGAATCCGAATCGCTTGCACCTGGTGGTGGATGGAATCTGAGTGGTCGTTCATTACTCTCTGCTACGTTTCCTATAGATCGACCACCGCCAATTTGTTGAGTTTGAACGTTGGATGATGGCTGTTCATCCATTGACAGCTCATAACCGTCGTCTATACGTTCATTGGCACATAAATCGGCCGCAAACTTTGCCGCTAGATCGTCCGTAGAATCCTGCATAAAGCTTTTTAGTAGACATTCAAAGTTCTACGTTATATAGTGAAATTGACTGCACTTGCGAAGTTTACAGTGTTTTATTACTCTATAGGTCTGTTAAATTTAATTCAGCAAATATAAACATCCGTTTCAGTCAATATGCAAAAAGTTTGATTGCATACAATTAATGCAGTGAAATGCAACTGAATGCAGTATTCTTTCACAGTTTCGCTAGATGTAATGTCTTCAACGGGAATAATTTTACGAGCAAGCTAGAAAATAAAGAACACCACTGCTAAGTGAATCTAGTGCAAAAAATGTTTTATTGTACCATATCATCTGTTGGCTCCTCATAGATAGCGTTTTCATTTTCTTCTTCTGTTTCAGGAGTCGTTTGTTGTTTAGCAGCTCCATAACCGGTGTTCAAGCTAAGTAAGTGAGTTGGAGTTGGTGTTGGTTGTGATGTAGGTGAAGGTGCCGGAGTTGTCATCAGAATCTAAAAAAAATGTAAACAATTGCAATAATTGTGCTCACACTGTTCACCACACAAATTGTACGAATGGTCGAAGACTGCCAATTCATGTTTGATTGCAACGAACTTGCATGAGGGCTCTTGCAGCGTCTCACACAAATGTAAAAAAAAATTTCACACCTTGGTGTTTTCTAGTGAATAGTAAAGGGTTGTTTGCTTGCAAGAAGAAGACCAGGATGTGTCTCAGATCGCTTTCCTAGGCGTTGAATTACAATTACCTCTCATTNGTTGAATCACAATTACCTCTCATTGTTTGCAGAACGGATCCCTCATTAAATGTTGAAAACATTTCTCATAGGGGATTATCAGACGCGTATATTTGATGAAATGCTACTTAATTGGCTGATATTGAACAATTCGTTGCCTCTGTTTGGGATTATCGATGACCGTTTGGAATTGTTGGAGTACATAAAAGAAAATATCGAAATAAAAGTTCGTTTGTATTGTGCATACTTATAAGAAAAACTTTTGCAATGTGGAAACCTGTTTCTTTTGCTGTTCGAAGAATTCAGCAACCTTCACTGATATTTGACATAATTCGTTGCCAAGTACTTCAATTACAGTTTGCTCGATAAGCGACCTATAATATGGCACACCTCACATCAAATCCTTCACTTAATCAACTTTGTGACAGGTTGCAACAACCATAATTTAACTAAGATAATTAAGACAATTAGCATTAATCGTTTTAACCGATGACGAATCCTGCAATATGCTTCATCGTTGGTGACATGCTCTGAGATGACTGAGGTGGTGATTTATTGTTCACTTATCAAGAACACCTTTGAACTCTACAGCATTCAGCATCCCTTCGATATTAAGAAATATCACTTGAAAGAGAGAGAACTTCGGCAAATATGAGTGAGGAAGAAGACAAAAGAGGGACATCGAAATGAGTGATTTCTTATTCTATAATTAGTTGATTTCAGCTGAGAAAAAGGATGCGAGAAGCGCTTATATGTATTTATATGTGGTTTTAATATTACTCATATCTATCGAATCCTGAAATGAAGTGCCTGGCAATAGCCGTTGGATATCACTACGCAATCATCACAGCACCCACCTCATTAGATTCAAATAAGTCGACATATCGCCAGCAAATACGATCCGTACACGAGTGGAAGTAACGTTGCAAACAGGGGTCTGAAATTTCATTCGATTGCAATCTTTACAGAAGTAATCATTGAAGCAAATTGCAATGCAACGTTCTACTAAATGTTTTTCATTATGCAATAAATTAGATTGCATCCATTGCAACAATAGGTTGTGCAGATGAATAAAACGCATTGCATTGCAATAAATTCTAGTACAAGCTGAATGTGTTGCAAATACATCTATGAGATATTATGTTGCAAAGCGTTTGCAATGATTTGCTCATATCACAAATGGAACGTTCGAATTATTTCATCATTGAAAATTCGAAAAGCTTTAGTGATTTTAATTTGGAGTTGCTATATTATTAGAGACAAAACACATCGTCCAATGGCCATAAATGTTTTATGTATATAAGCATTCAACTGCAAAACAATCCGATTACCTCAATAATATTCAAATTTGCGGTCTCATTTCTGCCCACATGAACCTCCATTAAAACCGTCAAATTCTCCACATCAGCTTTGAATTTGCCTTTGTAGGTGGTGAAGAATGTCGATGCGTCGTATATTGCACTCATCATCACATGTGGCAAATGAACGTGTGCACTTATGCCTAAATGTACCGAATATGTATTACACAATACGAAATACGATATGTAATAAATTATTTAAAAACCAATTCAATGGAGCGGAAGTTGGAGCAGAAAATTTTTCATGTGATAGAAGACTTTTTATCTAATCTGNAATTCAATGGAGCGGAAGTTGGAGCAAAATTTTTCAAATTCAATTTTTATCTAATCTGAGAGTTTGTGTTGCGATTTTTCGGAAGATTTCTTCTAACAGTTTCGTGGCTTATTTATTGTTTCATTAGGCGAGTTTACAGAATTGCATTGTATGAATTCACTATCATAGTGACATTTGTACATAGACCAGTCTTGAATAACTTTTTGGTGAATAAAATTGAGTTGCACTGAAATGGAATCCCATCGTCACCGTTCAAATTGTTTCCATTGTTGCTGCTGTCGATTTTCTTTCATATTTTCGGTCAAAGATTCCTCCCAGCTCATTGTTTCTTCACGTGGAACTTTCCTCAATCAATGTGCAATCTTTTCTCAACATCATAACAATACAATTTCAGTAATAAAGGTTCACTTAATGATTTTAGTTGCCGCTTGTTAGTTTTCACTCGAGTGCTATCTCATCGCAGTTGCATTAGTGTAGCATCATCTTTCGTTGCTTAAGAACTCTGTTGCGTACAATCCACACACCGAATCTGCGTAGCAGAAACTGTTTAATGCGTGTGCAAAGTGTAAACTATTTCGACACCATGCACAATTACAGCTGTATAATATGAAATACAACAATTCGACTTCTTTGCACATTTTATGCAATCTACTTTCCTGGCAAAGCGCACTACGAATAGTAGTCTCCTGTTTTATAAAACATGCACAAGCAAAACACCGTGATAGCGACGCCATATCTGCGCATATATGCTTGCGTACCGCCTATCCGTGTGTCTATCTTCCGACAGTTTCAGCTTTGGCGATTGAGAGTGGAATGACAAAATTTGATGGGCATATTTTACATCATAACAAGGTCCCCTGTACGCTAATTCATGTTGATTAATCAACTTCGGCAGAAGTTGCACAAATTTATTGATGCGAAGCATTTAAATGTGTTTTAATTTGTCACATCTTTAGTTTAAAGACGTCGGATTGTCGTTTCAAAGCTGAATTTGTTGCGAAAAGAAACTAATATGAAAGATGGTTCAATTGGTTGAAATAGACCACATTATTTGGCATATTTCACGTTTTTTGGTAATTTGTGAGACAGACCTGCCAGCTGACTGGAAGAGCAAAAGCGTTTGTCGCATTAGCTTTAGCTAATCTGAGACGCATCTCCGTTTATTCATTTATTCAATTTTTTAGTATTCTCCTGTGAACGCTTTCTCATAAGCTTTTCTTCGTTCACTTAAGTGAATATTGTCTTTTGAAAACTTTGATGATCAATATTAAAGATATTCAAAAACATAAAGCTTCAAGTATAGTTGTGAGAAAAGGTATCTTAATAACACCTGTCAAGTGGATATATTCAAAACCACTCACCTGCTCCATCAATGAACTTAGCCTCAACGGTCGGCTGTGCAAATTTTTCCACAGTAAGCTTCGAAATTTTGATTTGAGGTTGTTCAACTGTCGGCATAACAGATTTTTCCAATAGCTGTGGCAAAGCTTGAGCCACCAAACTTGTTATATAATCGATTCCCTAAAGACATTATGTTGAGACAGCTTATTGCCATTGAGTTAGCTTCGTCTATTCATCTCACCCAATAATCAGATGATAATTTGGTATCTCACCTCATAAATGATAATTCGACAAAATGGCGATATTGGCCAATTTGACGAACTTTTCCTTAAAAAATTTAAAAGCCACGTTTTAAAAGCTCATTTCACCCATAGCACCTAGAGCAGTGGCACAATAGCACTATTAAAAGCGTTCTTCAAATGCAATTCTGAACTCGTGTCAATAAGCACGAAAAGCACTTAGCTTTTATTGATGGTAATTCGATCGTTGAAAAGTATTTCGCAATAATGGTTCGCAAGTTTAGAACTTTGGATAGGCGAAGAAAATTTTAACGAGAAGCCGCAACTTCATTTTCCCAAATTACAGCATTCGATTTCATTTTGAAATAACGCCTAAAAACAAATCCAGCGATCATGACAAGCAATAATGAGCCATCGATTCACAAACACAGAGAGTTGTGCCCCTCCCCACCTCATCCTTACTTCGTCTCCACTCATTCTGGTTTCCTCTTCTCTACTTATCCTTATTCCCTCCCCACATCGGCTTAAATTTATGCCAACATTACGAATAAACGAAATTATTAACCTTTTGACTGATCCTGAAGTAAATGCCAGCGGGAACACGACCGTCACTGCTTTCATCAGCCACCAAAAAACTGCCTATAGTAGCCGGATCATCTGTCATCAGCGATATAATAAAAGGGGTTGGAGTGGGCGCTTCATATTCGGAAAGTGTTAGAGCAACGGTCTGCGCAGTGCACGGATTTAAAAGATTAAATAAGAGCGCCACCAAAAGAACGACGAAAGGCAAGCTCATCGTTGCGCTCCTGACATTCGTTCACACTAGTTCGATCTGCGAGAGCGGCAGCTGCTTGAGGCTTGTGCTCAGACGCATTGAATTTATTGCCTCTATAAACCATCGCACAACAGGTCAATATTTATGTGCTCAGGATGCGAAAGAATTAGCGCTAAGAGTGCGGCTGTTAGCCTCATCGACGATTTATGGTAGTAAACCAGCAATACGTACCCATTGCGTTGACGATCACAAAAAGGTAACATTTGCCAAAGTAACATCGGGATAAGGACCCTCTGATCTTTATAGTTCAGCAATCTCAGATGATGTTATAAACCTTCAGGATGATAGTGACGATCTGAAACAGTGAAATTAATTCCCTTCGGGACTGCTGCATGCCTGCTACTGAACAATAATGTCCAATGTTGTGGAAAATGAATCGTGGAATTGCGTCGAGGACCGTGGACAGAGACACGTGCACATTGCAGACATCCACTAATGTTAGAGGAACTGGTCGTTGATCTTCAGAAAGGAGCCCAAACTCGGAACTCACCAAATGAGCTTTAAAACTCTAAGCATACAACCTTGTTTTGTAAGGTAACGATTAGACGTTCGCTTGTTATATTTCGCTCGAAATATACTTGAGGTTCGATCAAGGTTACTAAAGCAAAAAAAGCATAGAATGCTTATAGATACACGAAAGAATGACTGCTGATTATGCTAAACGTTTGGAAGGATCGCGTCTCCCTTCAGTATACACTAACGTTCGTTGAATCATTACAAGAGCACTATCATAACTTGTACACGCAACATATCGTTTACTTAACTTCTCTTCGAATCCTAACATTCTACCATATCTACTTATGAGTCATAAGAAGCCAAATTAAAAAATCAACACAACGAATGTTTCTCACGTCGATTTCATCCAACTAATGCGATATTTGTGTATTATCGAACAATAAGCAAAAGTGTTGTGCGTTGCTTTATACCTAACATATAACCAAAATTCGTCAGTATCCACTGTTTCCATTTCGAATTCTCAATTTAACACAATTCCGTAATTGGGATTTGTTCGGATACGCGCGGAACATCCTCAATTTGCTTTTACTCTCTGTTTCCTTCGCTCCCTTCAGTGGATGGAAAATTGGAGTCGATGATNATACGCGCGGAACATCCTGAATTTGCTTTTACTCTCTGTTTCCTTCGCTCCCTTCAGTGAACGGAAAATTGGAGTCGATGACGCTGCCAAATTTTGTGGAAAATTCGCCGAAAAGAATCGGTCGAAGTGAAATTCTTCAAAAAATTTCGACAGAAAAAATCGCATCCGTTAGTTATCTTCATTTAGCCTAAAATCGAACAAGATTAATCGTTGAGCATATTTTGTTGCAATTGAAACGAATCGCTTCCGATTGGAATCCAATAAAAATTTCGTCGCCGAAATCAAATGACGGAAGTGGAGAATTCGAAATATGAAAATTACTAGCTCTGTTTTGTGCAAATCATCGAATGCCATCTTCCGCCATCTGCTCCACTGCAACCACGTAGATTGAAAACGAAAAGATTATTTCTTTTGGCATTGGAGCGCTGAGACCAGATGCACTGCAATTGTGGATTATTTTATGTGTTCAGCATGGATTGTTGTTATTGCTCTGACGTCTACTTCACAAATAAAGTAAAGAACACTCACAAGTTAAAAGAAGCGAAGAAAAGCGTGCTATCAGGATGATCAACAAGGCGGCATCGATAGTACGCAAAGTCGTAGATTTTTGTGACGTTGAAATGCTTTAATCGATGTATACGGACGCAACGATGCTAGCGCTAAGACCATATCAACATAAGTAGTGGAAGTTTTGCTGGATATCATACAAGTAGGCTAGTATTTTGACCGTGGATCTGTGCGCTTGGTCGTTAGCATGGTTGATCGGCACGGAACGGAAAGGCTAAATAAGTACTACTTATTATTTTCGAGTTTTTATAAAATCGGCTGAAGAGAGAGAGAGGATCGTAAAGCAACACAGTTCCGGTTAGCCGTTCAACTCGATTCTTGACTCGTTTCAACTGTTCATGTGGCTACTGAAGTACCTCAACTAAAATGAATTACTGCTTCAGAAACGGAAACATATATTGGTAGTAATTATGCGTGAATCGTTGTGTTTACACTCATCTATGTCCGTCCAGTACGTGCATCTGTCACTCTCGCATGTACTTATGTAGCGTTTGGTGCCGGATAGGGCTGGATAGTTGTCCGTAAAGTGGAAAATTGTGCCATTTAATGCACTCTCGCAATGGTTAGACGTCGTAAGAATCCTCAACGGCGATCGCACGTCGTTGAGACATGAAGCGCAATGCACATCCTCAGTTGTTCATCAGTTTGTTCCAGTCACACATCATAGATAGAATTTGAACAATGCGAGAAATTCAAATCCTCTGCTTGGAACTCTCGCCATGGAAATATATGACCTCTGGAAACTGAAATAACCTCTAGAAACTAGAGCACTTGACTGTTAAAGATGACCGAGAGGGCAGTCGAGCAGTGAAAATTGCGTACGAATCAAATTGCTTGCATGTAGCGCAAAGTGGTGAGCCGCATTGCGATTCATCTCGAGCAGAGACAAGTCGAGCCTTGTGGAAAACTCATACAAGGAGGGTGCATCGCGATTGGGCGCAGGCGGAATTTATTTCCCTTCTCAAATCCAATAAGCACAATTTCCTCGTTGAATGCTCTTCATCAACACTGTCATTCAATTTGTTTCGATGCGTTCAATAATAATTATTCTCTCTCAGTAGATGGATGACTCTAATGGAATTTTTATTGCGATGTGCCAATTTGGTGTTACTTTATAGCGATGAATATGGATTGTACACAAAAATCTGATAGTATTATATTGTTGTGAATAGAGTTATAAATATTTTTAACGTTATAGGTACGGTTAGCGTTGCAAATGCGGATAGCGTTAGATTAACGTTCACAGAAATTCGCTTTCGTTTTCACTGAAACGATTTAGAGAAATTTCATTCGAGCCTGCTGCAATATCGAAGGGATGAAATATGAACCATGCAGATTTGCTAAGTGAATAAAAAATTCATTTTAAATGCGAATAAAAAAATATTTTGGCATTTTAACGGTAAATCAAATGCAATTGCGAAAAGGGGATATAAATTCAAAATGGATATGCGCAACGAGTTTGCTCCAAAAAATTAGCACGTAGGCGTGCGGCATATGTGATTTCCCTCGAGATACGAACCACTCATCACTTAGAGTTGAGTTCATTCCAGCTGGGCTCGTCACATCGTTGGTGAGCAAGCAGCGCAATCCCATCTCCTAATCGAGTAGTTCGGACGCTTCTAATATCACCTCGTTCTGATGCGATATGAATGCTAGAAGCACCTAATGTGCTTCACATATTATCTGATCGAGTCGTTGTTGACAATCCATCTTTATGCAATCATTTTTTGAATCGCTTTCACATCACTTCAAGACGTACTTATTATCCGTCATTGGTTGGTAAATATCTCTAAACAACTCATCAGTTCATTCTGATTCTGAATGCGTATATCACGTTTTTTCAATTTGTGAAGAGCAAGCAGAAGAATACTTTTTCAGAACTTTATCAATGTTTTGTTAGAAGAGATTAAGTGACATTATTTATATCAAGCTATTTTAACATAGTAATTGTAAGAGTTTGAAGATTTAGACAATTTTTTGATCGTTTATTTAGATTTGATATCGAATTATATAGATGAGAAACTTATATTTTAGCTATTCGCGGTAATCGTTGAATCAATAAATTCTTTTCGGAGAAATCTCGACGTGAAGAAGGAGCTAATGCACCTAGCTCGTGTAATTTAGGTGTTATTAGCAGAACAGTATTGCATGGTGAATTTTGCTTCCAGGTTGGATTAGGCTGTAAATGCTTTCCTCTGTTCTCGATGAGATGGAGGAATTGTTCAGCAGTATATCGTAGTTCACATATCCTCTCTTTCAGTTACTGTAAAATGAGCAGCCATCTATGCTCAGTACTGCTATTATATGTAATTTTCTGTGAACTTGCGGCTACAAACATTAAAGAGCAAGTAAACATCGGCCTTGTTTATCAGGTTTGAGATTCACGTTATCATTAAGTAACCTTAGATTTTCAATGGGAAATACTGATGCTATTGCATAAGTTCAATTCATTCCCTTTGGTAGTCTTAAACAGAATTAACGGAAGAGTTGCATTCGAGATGGGAGATACATTTGCATCCATTCCTTCCGACTCCCCTCCCTCTTCTCCCTTCAACTAACTTTGATGATAGGGATGGTGCCGCAGAAAATTTTGCAGACTAAATTTGTGAAATGCGAGATTTCTTATTCCTTCTTCTCCTCCATTGAGAATGAGAATGTTGGATACTCGTCTTCCTCGTCCCAATCCCTCACCTATGACATTCGATGTGCCACGATCTTTGAGCGTAGCATTTCATGTATTGTCGTTGATAAAGTCGCATCGAATATCAAATTTGCTGTCTGTTGCTTTGGGGTTTAGATTTGACGCCGCTTATGTAACGAGGCTGTTCAGGAAGCGTGTGTACTTGAATGCAGTAAGGATTCTGAATACTTTGCACTGAGATTCTGGGAACATATTTGATATTCGCAGATTATGAACTGTCATGAAATCTTTGTGAATAAAAAAAGATTGACCAAATTCGACATATTCCAGAACTATGCAAGATCGAAAGTATACGATAAAGCTTTCAAAGAAACAATACGGAATATTAATGCCGCTCAATCAATATCGTAAGTTTTTTCATAAACATTTCCACATATTTATTTCTTTTCATTTTGCCTCTTTAATCTATTCGATGGTGCTCAGTTGAGCAAACAGTGATTGCATATGGCGCAGATGACAAACTGAGTCGGCATTCGGCTAATTTCCTAATATTGTTTTTTGGTGATTTTTCAAGCGCAGTTGAATCAATTGATGAATGAAGAGGGCCTTCATTTGGCTTGTGAACATAAACAGTGCAGTGTTGAACTTTTCCTGATCGCAAACTTCTGATTGAAATTCTTGATGAGCTACATTTTCGTTATGAACATCCTGGTCGTTTAAAGCAAACTTTCAAGTTCAACTCAGTCCTCCCTGCAATTTCAAAATCCTCGCCAATATGTTGGAGGTAATCAAACTTTTATATGCGATTGTTTGGCATCGCATCACTTTTCAATTACCTGAGCTGAGTGCCGCCCTTCATAATAAGTAAACGGGTTGAAATTAATTAAACTTTGTATAACAATTGAAACGTTACTGAAATGTTGAAAGAAATTGGACAAATATTGCAGTCAAGTGCGTAAAATCGCCTCAAAATATATATTGAATCCGGTGGACTGCATTCTGCCGAAAGGAATGTTTTATCCTTCTCACGTGCTTGATTGCCTTTGTAATAAGCTCATCCCTAGCAAGGTCGGTTATTTAGCTTTTCTTATGGATCTCATCTTCCAACATTATAAATAAATGTATTCGATTTTTTCACTTCCTTCCATTGATTTTACGTTAATTTACGATATATAGTGTTGAGGATGTTTTGCAGAGCTGTTCATTTGGTGGTGTTCTTTTTGTGCGGTATGCAATGTAGTTGCAAATTGGTGGACGTCAGAATTGCGAACAAAATAAATGTTATCGCAGAAATACTCAAATTCAACTTACATCGTCCAATGCAGAGGCATATTTTTGGTGTTCCCTCCTCCTTCTTTCCCCCATACTTCCCCAAATTGGGCATTTTACAGAGGAAACTCTGCTGAAACTTTCGCTATTTACTTATTTCCCCACAAATGGATAGGCGTTCGTTTGTCTGACTTTACTCTTGCACGTAAGACAGCTAAAATTATGAAATATATGACGAGGAATGTTGCATAAATCAAAATTCACTAATAATCGCTCCTTGGATCACTCCGATACGCTTATTTCTGAAGCATTTAGGGGTGAGTAATATTCTTCACGAACTCACTCTTCAGGATCATCGGCAGCTTTGAAGGGTTTATTTCTATGACGATGAAATAAATCTATGATTTCTTCAGAAAATTTCTTTTAGCATTCGCTACAACAGGTTGGGTGGCATGTGATTGTGAAGAAACGATGAATGTTTCAGGTGGCGCTCATTGTGTTTGTAACTGCCTCTGAAACTTTCGATGAAACCACATCAGCAGCTCAATATTTTCTTCATATGGCCTCACAGACAGGCATTCCGATTATCGCATGGAATGCAGACAACTCGGGATTTACATTCAATAAGGTTACTTGCGACGTCAACTCATTACAAATTACATTCAAAACTCGTTTCGAATTATATTCAACTATACGGGTAGAGAATATAAGAAGAGAGGGATCACAATGTTATCAGGATGAATAAACACCGATGAAACTTTCCTTCAATACCTTTGAAATAGTGCAAATGATCAGTTACTGTGCGTTTCACCCTCCATTTTTCTTTGCAGACATTTTACAACTTTATTTTTCATTTGAATGTTATGCAGAAACACTCCTCGATAAATGCGCATCATGCCACACTGGTGAAGGTTGGTATCAATTCCTAAAATCTCGGGATGGAGAAATGGGCATCCTACGAATCCTTCGTGCAGACTCGCAATTGGAATCTGAAGCGAGCGAGCGAGCGAGCGCGTAGAAAAGTGGTCGCGCGGACACCGCCTGCCTCATGCTGGAATCGAACCAGCGACCTTCTGTTTACTAGACAGACGCTCTGCCCCTGAGCCAATGAGGCGACGTCTAGTTGCCTCTTCATTCAATCCACATAGTCCATCAGAATGCCATTTTCATTCAAATGTGTTCAGAAAGAGCTGAGTATTGTACTATCGAGTGCACTGTATTTTCTCATTAAGGATCTGTCGAAGTTGCGTATAATACAAATGGCACCACCCATCGAGCATCAGATCAAAGCGATGCTGGCACTGTTGAAGAGGTATAATTGGTCGAAATTCGGCGTTGTTACCTCGAAGATTGCTGGCTCTAACGAATTCCTTCAACAGGTGCAGGAACAGATCGAAGAAAGCGACGAGCGCTCATTCAAGTATGCCAGTGGTTGTGCTTGAATAACCGTTTTGAAGTGCTTTCCTTTGTGTAATATTAGCTTTACACCTCTGCTGTAAACGTGAACGCTCAATTTCTAAAGCCTGCTTTCTTTAGTAGGGGGATGGGGAGAAGGATGGGAACGGAAGGAAAGGTGGTGAGAAATTTGAGTGGCCAGAGGAGGATGAAACCTGTTTGTATTCGGCACCTGTTCCACTCATAAAACCAGAAGTTCAGAGGTGGTGCGAACGTGCTAATTTTGTGCAAGATTGCAGAGATGACACTGCAAAAAAAGTGCGCGTGACGTTCTTAAATCCGCTAACTTCTCACCGATAGGACAATAAATGCTTCCGATCTAGGCGAGGGGAGGGACGGCGACTAGGGAGCTCTACCCAATAATAGTAACAGTAACAATCTGCGTTATAAATGAGTATATGAGGAAGAGGCAGAAGAGATCACCACTTCACTTTCAAGGTGTTTCCGTTCCCACACTAACTTTTTTCGGTGTCAGCTAGTTCATCTGAACGTCACCCTAATCTGATTTGTATAAACGTCACAGTAATAGCAAACTTGATACTAAAATTGCAAACTCATTTAAGGATTTTCTATCTGTGAGAATACACATAAGCAGAACGAATTGTAATGCAGTTTATATCAGTTAACTCATAAAATTATTAAAAAATGGGAGCACATCTTCACTGAATAAAGAAATTTCAATTGATTATATATAGTGGGCATAGGTTACGCATCGTTCACCACGAAGAGATTGACGATAATGAGGGCATTGAACACATCGAAGAACGACTGAGTGCATTGAAGAAATCGGAAGCAAGGATCATTCTTCTTTATAGCACGTTCAATGCGGCAAGAAGAATTTTCCAGGTTGGTTTTTTAGCTCGGAGAATGTCCAAAACCTCTCAGGGTTTTCATTTAATGGTCCAAATATAAGAAGCATTGCTTTAACTCCCAAAAATGGAGTTGATTTTTTGCATATCTTCATATTTCGGTGGCAAATTGATGGAACTGTTTGCGCTTGATCGAGCACTCCACTTATTGAATTCATTCAGACGAACATTTCACTTGCTTTTTCTTTTCTTCATTCGACAGTCATCTCGTTCATTCATGTGAAAAGAAAGAGGAAGCTATTGGAACAGATTCTCGTTTTATTTGATTAATGTGAAAAATGTCTATCTTACGGGGAAAAGGCTTTCAACAGAATCGTTGTTTTCCATTCACATAGAAAAAGGTCGTAGAAGAAGGTATTTGTTTTCAA
Source organism: Toxascaris leonina (assembly GCA_022844705.1). Taxonomy (NCBI): domain Eukaryota; kingdom Metazoa; phylum Nematoda; class Chromadorea; order Rhabditida; family Ascarididae; genus Toxascaris; species Toxascaris leonina. The sequence goes on along the minus strand of JAARMF010000148.1, from coordinate 114,937 downwards.
TTCATAGGGCACTCTTAATTTTTCATATTCTTATTTTCTGGGAAAGCCCAACCATCTTTCTAACCGATCTGTTGACTCATTGTAAAGCATCTTCCCCATGGCAGAGCCTCGATGCGATACTAGGCAATGTGGCATTGAAGCTGCCGAAGATTGATAGAGACATGCAGCCCAATCGAAAGTGATTTAGGTAGCGAACAGTTCCGGTCTATTAAGCAGTAAATATTTATGGATTGGAACGCAATCGGTGAAAGGTACGATGACTAGTGTTAGTCCTCCGATACAAGCGGGAATGTTGTCGATTAATTTCCATACGGTCTCAAATGCGATGTTCCCACCAACCGACGATGTGTTACCGCTCATAATCGGTCTTGCTCCAAAGGTATGAAGCTACCATATTAATTGAACTCTCCCCTTGCTGACAGCAGAATATCTCGCTTATCTCCCCTCTCTTGTGCCAGCTTTCCTTCGCATTATCCTCCCATCCTGGAGCTTTGAGTCTGTGCCAAAGTTCAGTCTATGCTAAGCAATAGCCAGTATACAGTTGCAAAGAGATATGCCCGCTCATAAAATTAGCTCTCAACATTGATGTGCATTTCTATCCTAAAACCAGCTGGAATTCTATCTCTAACAGGCTCACCTATCTTGATCTCGTTCACATTTGCGAGTGTCTAATAGCTGAAGGAATAATGCGCATAATTGCATCTGCAACATTTCATCATCATAACGTCATATATTTCAGCTGTTCGGATTGGCCCTCAGTAAACTCTCTTCGAACGAAGTATTTCCCATACAATCGGCATCCAGTTGTGATAACAACGCCAACGGCACCTCGTGGACTAATGGCGGAATTATTTATAATTAAGCATTTTTCCTTGTTTTGCAATGTGTTCTTTTCCAAACTTTTTCGCTTTCTGGCGAAATTACAATCTTTCCAAAATTCGTCCAAAATATGCTGGTTTATATAATTTATAGTGGAGGAGGGTGATAGATTCGAGTAAAAGCGTTGGACAGAAAGTGTTTCCCGTTGAGAGTGGCAGATGCGAAATGCGTGGAAGGAAAGATATTTTGATAGTTTGCTTAACTTGAGGACTCAAAAGATAAATGTTGTAACAGGAGCATCGGTGAAATGCAATGGCTAGGTGCTCATATAAGCATCTTTAAATAATGAAAAAGATTTCTTTTTCTCAAACTTCCCTCTAATTGCCTAAAAGAGGATAGGAAGTTCTCAATTTTTCAATAGAATTTGATAGCTGCAAATAAAAAGTTTTGTGTATGAGGAGAACTTCGGTGGTTTTTCACTCTCCTATCTTCTATCAATGATTACTTCATTTTTATTTGCATAACAAAACAATCATTGTTCCCTGGTGATTAAATACAGAGACTTTGCATCATTGGTGCCAAATAATGAAGAAAAGAGCCTTTGTATAGTACGAGGAATTTTATTTCGGTCTTCACTACGTTCGTTTCTTCGTTCACTGTATAAACTTTTATTTTGAGCCAATCTAATCAAATTTAGGTATTGTTTGTCCTGACGAAACTTGGACAAACATAAAACTTTATGGCAAATTGTGTTAAAATTCTTTTCTTCTTTCATTATTCTTCAATGTTATCTGATTCGTCCAATATTTTGAGCAAATAATTTCAGAAAGATGAGAGACTCTTTTGTGAAAGGCAATCCATATCATTCGAAAGATGGCCTCGATTCGTTTTTTTATACGTTCAACAAGTATGGCAAACTAAAGGATTCATATCTAACGATTTCGAATCTTCGGACGAAGCGAAACAAAGATTTACGAAATGAGAACCTCATTTGGGACAAGGTGATTGCTTCTCAGGAAGTTTTTTCGTTTCACAATACTGCATACCAAAAAACCGCAATTTGCCTCTTTTTCGGTGAGTGGATGTGGAGTGAAGGGAGGGAGGATGGTGGCAGCGGCTGTAGAAGCAAGAACAAGACTCTGAAATGCGCATCAACGTAAACTTTCCTCTGTGCCACAATAATTTATTTTGAATCTTCTAGAAAAAACTAAGCTGAAACGAACTTCGTCGTCGAAAATTTCGCTTAAAGTTTTACACTCAATTGATCGCTTTCGGAACATCTGAAAAACATGAGAAGGAAGGAAGGGTCTTCTGACGATATCCTTTTCTAGCTGCTGCTTTCACACCTAATATTGCCATGAAAAATATCTCTTTAAGGTAGGCGAATTTACGAACAATGAGTTACGTATGGCAGATATTGAATGGCCAGGTGGAAAGGCGAACCCACCACAGGGAACAGCCGACAGCTTTCATGTGCGCGTGGTCACTCTTCACGAACCGCCGTTTATAATCGTTTCCGACTTGGATCCCGAGACGGGCTCATGTCCCGGCAATCAAGGATCGATTTGTGACTGGGGATTCGAGGAGTTCGTCGATGGCGGAATCACCAAGTTAGCTGCTTGTTGCTTAGCCTCATAAACAATGGGAGCACATTGAATGCAAGAGAATTTGGTAGCTCGCGAAACTCGAACTTCCAGCAAGTTTTTGGTCTGGTGTCAACTATAATGAAACTTTCTTGTTGAGCGCTCTTCTTGACAATACGTTACTATTAAACGTTCTGAAAATGCATATTTTATATACAAAACGACGTTGCTGTCTCATGTTATACAATGAAAACCCTCTCATGAGGGTTTTCACTAATGAATATTTGTATAACATATTTAAAGCAACAACATCGAAACATTTTTCTTGGCAGTCTCTGAAGTGATGAAATTGGAACGGTCTTCAATTTATTATTATATAATGTTTCATTACTGCTTGAACTGAAATGCATTAGTATTCCCGATCGAAATCAAAGAGCAGAGTTTTTCTTTGCCAACTTCCATGAGTGGGCTTCTGTGACTGTGAGAGGACCCATATGTTCTTCTATGCGTAAATTTAATGGTAATAATTTCTACAACCTCGATCTTGCTGGAATTGAAAATTGCGGAACAAAAACAACGTCCTCGGCCCAACTGTATATATCCATAAAATTCCTTTGAAATTTAATTCTGCCGTACCTCTGCGCTCCTGTCGAAAATCGTCCAAATGTTGGACTGCTGCCGTATCGAGATCCATGAAAAAGACTGTAGATTATCAAAGAACGCTGACGAATGTAGCACTGCGATTCAAAACATATCAAGCGCAATTACTTCTGAGCTCATAACTGAACAAAATGGCAAACGGGTGGGAGAGAAGTAGAGAAATTTCTAGCGTCACTATGCAAATTTGTCACCACTCAAAGCGCAGGCATCTTCCACAACATAAACTTTTTCCGTCGTTTGAATGTGACCTCAAATATTGTTTCAGAAACAGAACGCTTAACAAATGTTGTTCCGGCTATTGTGTGGACCTTCTGGAGAAATTAGCCAAAGATATTGGCTTTACCTATACGCTGTATAAGGTTCGAGATGAAAAGTGGGGAATTAAATCGGTAACAGATTTTTATGCTCCGATAATATTCCGATACTTTTTATTCTTTTGTGAGCTAAGGTTGACGATGCAAAGAATCTCTTTTTCATCACTATTCATTGTTATAGTGGAAGAGAAGTTGCTTCATCAAATTAGGCAGCATCTTTCGGATAAAGAACATTCCCATGGAATGCCCCATTCCAAAATATTCTCACAGAGCATCCTGTTATTCTCACAGAATTTCCTAATCATTTTGTTCATAAGTCGACCATTTTGCTAAAATTATTAATTTAGCATCATCTCACTATATAAACACTCTCAAAGGCAAGGTTTATGTTTCACTCACATCTAGATACATAAGCATAAAGAAGGCAAAAAGCGATTACATTTTTTCTCAGAAACACATTTCTGTTCGGTGATATCTGTTAACAATATGAAAATGCTTGAAGGTCATCTGACTCTAGGAAGTTACCAACTGAGCGGTACAACATGAGCCACGTTTATCGTAGTGAAACGAATATTTCATCAGTCTTAAAGTGTTTAACTTCCACGCCGTTGATTCTGAAATGATGCAAAGACATTCTGAATATTTTTTAATCTTTTAGACATCAAAATTATAGGTAGTGCGACACTATTTCATACTTCGGTGCATATGGATTTCTAGGTTATCATTCACTTTGTAAAGATATTGAAAGCTGCTTACACTTAAGAATTAGATATTGCAATTTGTTTGCAGGAAGAAGGCTGGAATGGTCTCATCCAAGATTTGATAGCACATAAAGCTGATATGTGCGTCACATCATTAAAGCTTAACTCCGAACGAGCAAGAGATATCGATTTCTCGGTTCCATTTCTTGAAACCGGCATCTCGATTATCGTTAAAATAAGAAGCGGTGTTCTGTCGCCTACTGCGTTTTTAGGTAACGTCCCTACTCTTCACTTAACATTTCGTTATAACGGTTTCTTTCAGTTCTTTTTCTATTTGACAATTCACACATCCCTAACAGATTTCAGTCATAATTACTCTGTTTTTTTCCAATATTTTGTATTGTTTTTCTCATTTAGCCAAAAAATTTCAACGACCTTTTCAGTCTCTAGCCGTAATATGCGTGCTTCAGTTCTGTCAAAATGTTTATTCATATGTGAACATCATAAGTTCAAAATATCCGCTACCTCAGAAATACTAATATCCGACCACCAACGTTTTTCTTCCATTAGTAAAGCCTACAATTTAGGATCTTTTATGATTAGGGATGACAGCACATAAGGATCCAATATGGAGATTGCTGCTTTGTATCGATTTTCGAAAAATTGAAATATAGGGGGACTCTGTTGCAGAGCCCTTTGAATATTCGACTTGGGTGATTATACTGCTTGTATCAATACAAGGTGCAGCATTGTCGATATTTATTTTTGAATGGGTCAGTCCATACAGTTTCAATAGGACCAAATATCCACCACCCGGTAAGCGCAATTTCTATAGTCTACAAGGTACTGTAATAATCAACTTTCTGAAACATGCCACTGCGAGAATCTCATTCATACTCTTTACCACATATTTCTGGAACATGATGATTTTAACAATCCGTTGATATTATAAGCCAAATATGTAGACAAAGAACACGTCTGATAGAGACATTATGAAAAGAGTAGATAGCGCGTTGAAAAAAGAAAAGCCAGATCGGCGTGGCATCTAATGGCTAGTGGAACGTCTGTGCATATGCAATTTAGGTACATCGTAGTTCAAACGTTTTTCATAGCGATTCGTTTAAATCAGTGATGAATGCTAAGAACGAGGTGTGGCTATACGAGTATTGAATACGGTAATTGCTGGTTGTTTCAGGACACAAATTCTCTCTGTGCAGGTCGTATTGGCTGGTATGGGCTACACTGTTCAGTGCGAGTGTAACTACTGGTAAGTGAGATTTCCGTCTATACAAAATTGAGTCAATTTCAGTGAAAAAACAAATTTATTTATGGAACGATTAAAGAAAGGAATTCTTGCATTGACTCATGAAATGCTCAGTTTGCAGATGTATCGTGTCCCGTCCAAAATAAAGGTGTTTATAAAGGTTTTTCCTTCCTGTATTTAACTGCCACCGAGTCCTTCAGCTGAAGATCGTTGGTTCGAATCCTGTTCACGATAAAATTTTTTGATTCACTAAATCAGGCCGGATTTATTTACTGGTTTAGATTATAGATATCCCTCGCTCAATGGTTAGTCGTTTTATGGCACTCGTCTGGGCTGCCTTTGGACTCACATTCTTGGCCGTCTATACTGCGAATCTTGCCGCTTTTATGATTACAAGGGTGCAATACTATGATCTCGAAGGAATTCATGACCCGAAGGTAGTTGCAGTTGTTGCCTTATCGTCCCTCTTGATGCCTACTTTAGAATGCAGCAAAACTATTTGCTTCACTTTGCATGAGTTCCTTTGCTGAGGCTTCTTCTGGAATCTCTTTAGTTGATGATGGAGGCTACGGAGTGTTGCTGCAACCCTCAGTCGTGATCTCATGGACACTTGATTTTTGTAGCAGATAATAGTCAATATTAAGTCGAGGTGATTGGAATTGAAAAGAGTATACTCGTGCCGATGAATTTATTAATGTGAGCACTTGAGTCGCCAACTGTAGTGTGCTGATCTTTTCAGATAAGAACGGCTCATGTTGACGAAGGCAACAGAGGATTCGCATGAAACCTTCTCCTGTTACCTCTCCTCGCTCCCACTCCCTCTCTTGGGAAACTTTTTCGATGGAAAATTTTGGAGGAGGAAAGCCGAGAAAGATTTTGTGGAATATTAGTAAAATTTTCTAAAATTCTCATTATTTCATACAAAAATCGTGGAAAATTACTTTAACAGATAAAGCTTAACATTTTCGACCAAATTGCCTCAATTCTTTCGCAAACTACAAGATTCCGTGCCCTAATTTCTGTCTTTTGAAAGAGTGAGACAATGGCTTTTCATGCGATCCTCTGCGTCCTTCGCGTTTCTCCTCGCTTGATGAGTATTCATGGCCGCGTACTTTGCATATAATCATTGCGAGTTCACATTTCATGAACCATCTAAGTAGATTTTCAAATCCGCTTTGAATATTTCCATATTTGGTGAAGCCGAGAAAAGTTTATCGTGATTCGAAAACATTTCTAGTTGAATTACCCCGAGGATGAAAAGCCGCCGTTCCGTTACGGAACCGTCGAAGGTGGCAATACACACGAAACGATGAAGCGAAATTGGCATCGCATGAACCGTTATGTCTCAACACATAATTACTTCCGCACGAATATTTCTGCGGGTATTGACGCTGTTCGCAACGAGTAAGTCGGTGTTTTTGAAAATGAATGATGTGTTGATGAACGGCGGTTTGTGTTTCTAAGCGCCAAGGACGTCCGCTCTTGTTGCTTAGATATGATCTCTGAACTATACGACAAGGTTGTTTCCTCCGCTCTCACATACTCGCTATCGGTGACACTTAGCCTATGAAGCTGTTTTTAAAATTCAAAATGAGATTGTTCGAATCCAGTCATATGAGATGAGTTTTTGACGGATATTTCCGTTCTCACCTATAGTAATGGCTTGACAATTTTATCATTATTTGCATCATTTTCATTACGAATACAAAATTCTGCAAGGAATTAAGTGCACCTTGAAATATGCCATAGGTTGGGAGCACTCGAATATGTGCAAGTTCAGATGCAAGGGATGTGACTCTTGTATGAGCAAATATGAAGAGGACGAGGAGAGGGGGATGTGGACGGGGAGGAGAGCGAGATTTATTTCTTTTTGAGTATTGTTGATGTACAGGTTTTCTTCTTGGGCATGTCTGCTGTGCAAGAGAAAAGCCTCAAAAGATGTTGCTTAACTGCGTCCACCACAATTTTCCTCGTGTAGAGGAAAGGCTCGTCTCCATAGGTCTTTTCCCACTTTTCTTTGCTATCCTTTCAGCTTTACATACTTAAAAAGTACACTAAAGACGGTTTCAGTATTTAATATTACAACAAATCACATCAACTCTCCATGACACGTTTTTCCAGATTTGCTACACCAAAGTGTGCGTATCAATATCTTGGCCCTGTATGTTTGTACCTGGAAAGCACATATCATGTCATCTCTCGTGCTCTCCTTCAGTCACCATTCAAGAAGCCATATCGGAGTCACTCATTACAGCATTGAATAGCTTGCATATCATCCTTTATGCTTTTCTTCCTCAGCGAATCATTTGTGAATGTAAATTATTGGATAATCGCCAAAGTTGTAGATGCCTTTGTTGCGAATCTGGCTTAAATGCCGCATCACATATATTATGATGTTTATGTCTGAAGAATATTACTCGATTGTCCAATATCCACGAAGCAATATCCATAAAAAACAATACATCCTTTTTTCCTGAATAAATAAAAAAATCCCGTTATCTGTCCTGATTGCATCTCCCATCCAAACAACTTGTCGCAGTGCACTCATTCATTAAACGGTATAATTGTGCCATAACGTGACTTGAGCACAGAGAGAAACTGTTTTGCCCTCAAATATATACTCATACGTATGCATTATTTGAAGAGAGTTGGATGCTTTCATTTATGACGCGGTCGTTCTCGACTATCAAGCTGGTAAAGATGCGAACTGTGAGCTTATCACTGTTGGTAAATGGTCAAGTATGACCGGTTATGGTGAGTAAATCATTCAAATATTTACCACAAGTTGTATTATCGAGGAATACCTTTCGTTTAACACTCTTTACGAGCGCAGCAATAATGAGTTCATAAGGAAATGCGACACAAAAAGACTATTCGTAATGATTTTATGCATTTAGCGTTTTTCATTTAACCGATTCGCATATCGCCGAAGTACTTTTCATGAGATTTTGCAATGAATTTCATTATTTATGTTGAATTCGATAGGTTTGAGCATGTGAAAATATCGTCACCTTCTTTTAAAATTCCTTTCAAAATCGTTAGAATCGTCCAATATGATGATAGAAAGCGGCTATTATTTGAGCAGTGGTGAAGCATGCAACCAAACCGTAAATAAGTTCGGAGCATAAGTAAGAAAAGAGGTGGAGAATTAATCTGTGAGCAATTTGGAACACAGCGCCATGAACATTTCACTCAATCGATGTGTCATATCCAAACCATTAGTCCCCTCTTCCACCCAGCCCTCCTGACACAATTAACAATAACATTTTCAGTGGAATGAATGCCATTTGCGAAGGCATCACTTAAGCGTAAGTTTATAAACTTGCCGACTCAATAGAAATTTTTGTATTATATTTTAATTTTTCCTACTGATTCTCCAGCTGATCTTAAGGATTCATTTTTTGAGCTGTATTTGATAACTGCTATACTTCTATTTCAGGAATTGGCTTCCCGAAAAATTCTCCGCATGTTCAAAAAGTGAACCAATATATGCTTCAATATCAGCAAAAAGGTTTCATCACGACACCTCTTCTTTACAAAAATGAAAATTTTCGAGCGCGATTTCAACTGAAATTCGATGAAAGCGGATTCTTTAATGGAAGACAATTATAATAAAATACTCGTTTATGGAATACATTTATTGAGAATATTAGATGGATATTATAGTCAGTATCCTGAAACCATGGACCATTGCTGTGTTGGTACACTTGTCCAACCTTTGATTCTTTAGACCTAATATAAAAATAAATATGAGCTTGCTTTCTTTATCATATAGTTTTAATTGTCACAATCTTTTCTCTCCTAAATCTTTTCCTGGATATTGTATGATTGCCCTCACTAACATTCTTTTTGAGAATAACGGAGAACCGACAACAGCCAATCCATTCAACGAATCAGCCTCTTTACTTGAATATAAAAGTGTATAGAATAAAGCAACTTAAGAGTTCACTTCCTTTATTGAATGTACTTGTAAGAATTTTATTGGAAATCAATTAGTTTCCCGTCGAGATCAGCGGTATCTATTCCAGGAGACTTGGAGCGTCTTCAGAATTTTTGGATGACAGGTGCTTGCATTCCCGATTCTCACAGTCAGACGCATAGCGTTCCTCTCGGAGTCGAAAATTTCATGAGCGCTTTCTTCTTACTTATTGCTGGCATTGTTAGAGTTTCATTCATAATGCTATTACTGTTACAATAGTGCTTTCAAGTTTTTTTCAGTCGATGAGCTGTTAGATTTTGAAGGTATTCCTTAGAGTTTTCATAGGATGGCGTGTGAAGGATCTGAAATTATGGTCGTATACAACCACTCAGGTTGGATTATGGTTGTAGGCAACGCGAAGGTTTGGAATAGTGGTTTCATGCAACCGTTCGGATTGCCTCCAACCACAATTTCAAAAGCACTATATCGAATGAAATTTGTGTGGATGACATTGAGAATGCCTTTCTCTTCTTTTTCCAAAACAACTTGTTATTACAGAAGCACAGTCGTTGAGCTGTATGTTCGCCGTGAAAAGTCCTCCCGAGTGCTAATTAATAGAAATTATTTCAGATTGTCGGCGTTTTAGTACTCGGCTGTGAATATTTCTATTGCCATCAACTGAGAAAACCTTTACAACGAATGGATAAGAACGGTTGGTGTGGTATTATAAGCATGGTGAGTTCTGTTGGAACTTAATCGAATTCTCATATTTTTTTAAAAAGGAAATATGTTTAANNNAACGGAAATTCTCATCTTTCAGAAACAATTTTTCGATCTATTTCGTGGCTACGTGCTTATTGAGGTCCACTTACCTTTAGGTCACCTTTAAATCAGGGAGTAAATGCAGTTTTTATTCGCTCGTTTCTTAAGAAGGCTCCAATTGTCATCTTTCTGCTCTCTTGGCGATAAAGAGCACCTATTTCGCTGCGAGAATATGGGATATGAAAATATGAAAGAAAGATTTTTTATAGATGGGGAACTATATATGTAGAGCCTAATTGGTACATATTTGGAAAACAGGAAGAGTGACTCGTTTAAATTCTAACGATGGGTATGTGCCAGTATGAGCCACATATATCATCTGCTTGGTTTGCTTGTCAAGCTTTTCCTTAGCAGTGAACCTTTTTAGGCAATGGGGAAGTCGTTGACATTCACGGAAGCAGTCGATAGAGTCAGCGAGTGGAGACATCGTGAGCAATCACTCGCTTCTGGTAACCTCTCAGTCACATTCAGAACTCCTAGATCGCCGAAAATCACCTGCAAACGAAACAGGTACTTCTCAC
>JAARMF010000148.1:86403-103529 GCA_022844705.1 Toxascaris leonina | reverse complement strand
TTTCGTGGCTACGTGCTTATTGAGGTCCACTTACCTTTAGGTCACCTTTAAATCAGGGAGTAAATGCAGTTTTTATTCGCTCGTTTCTTAAGAAGGTTCCCACTGTCACATTCTAGACGAATTTATCTGCTCTCTTGGCCATAAAGAGCACCTATTTCGCTGCGATGATATAGGATACGAAAATATGAAAAAAAAAATTTTTGATAGACGAGGAACTATGTATGTAGAGCCTAATGGGTACAAATCTGGAAAACAGGAAGAGTTGCTCGTTTGAATTCTAATGATGGGTATTGCCTCCGTTCGAGTATGATCCAAATATATCATANNNCATGCCCGCGTAAATAGCGTTCATAATGAGATACCTCGAAGAAGGACTCGCAAAATGAATATCAGTATTGCAGGTATTGAGAGTGTTTCCCATCATTGACATTACAATTGAAAATCTTCAGGGAGAAGTTTCTATCAAGTGAGGGAAAGAGGATATATATGGATCGATCCGAAGGTGCTGCTAGGTTTTTACCGATCATTCAGCATGAATCTAGCTTGTAAATAAAATTTTGAAAGTCTACAAGTGAATTGATGTTACACCGCTATTCAACGGATTGTTACGTCGCTGTGCGATAAGAATTTCAAAGCAACTCACGAGGCTGTCCTACGAACTGCTTCGCAAGTAAAATCTTCTCGAGAGTCTTGTCCCCATAGTTGGCTCAATGATGATTCGAAGCTTTTATTTTCTTACTTTCCAACGAACAAATTTTACATGGTTAGACTTTTTCACATGAAATTACGAATTGCAACAGAACAATTTTCAAAAAACGTGTTACAACATTTCCGGAAATAATCTCGGATGAAAACAATATACAAAACAAAGGGATAGAATGATAAGGCATTAACCTGAAAGGTACAATCACCGAAATTTTTCTGGAACAAAATAAATTTTCTCATTGCGGTGTAGATGATGCGTCACTTATGCCATCCAAGTTATTTTGAGCTCAATCCTACTAACAATTTCAGGTCAAGCAATTAGGACACTCTCTATGATGGGAAAAAGACCTCGTCAACCGATACAGCCAATATACAGATGACAAGTTAGAGTCGCAAAATTAGCTAGCAAAGAACGAGTTTCGCTGATCAGCTTATTAGTCAGCTACAACCTGTTTGTTTGGAAGCAATAATATGAGAGTGGGAGGTGATCGAAGACAAGTGAAACTCATGATTTGGCTATTATTCGTCTTGATCGGTCATGCGGACAAGTATGAAATGGATTCATTACAGGATTATATACACAACATGTCGGACATCATTAATGTTTATAATCACAATTATGCGTACCTATATGTAAAAAAAAAAACAAATATTCTAGTCGACATCGCAAAAACGCGAATTTGGTCATTTTGACGAAAACTTGCTCAGCGACGAAAATTGGGCGACATTCCTGAACACACATCTACTCGTAAATTACTCGTGAATTACACTTGAGGGGATAGGATTCGGTGATGAAACGGACGATGGAACTGAGTTTCGGCGATTAAAAAAGACATTCGGTAAGTAAAAGATGTTGTGTCAAAAAAATAAGAGCAAGCTGCTTGTGACAAAGATGCTTCAGACTATAGGCTATGAATGAATACTGAGCTTGGCAATGTGCATAGAGTATTACCGCAAAGCAACAACAAAAGACATTTCGACGATACTCATGGCTGCTAATGTGCTACTTCATGAATATATAGTGATAATAATACGCTATGAACTTTCATGGGTTCTTCTGCAACCACAGTGCCTCTTATTGCTGTTTACAGATTTTAAATTTTGACTACTTTTTTATGAGCAAATTCCATCCCACCAAATACATTTTGCAACTGATCTCGTAGGTGGGATGTATAGCCGAATATTTGGTCACTCAGATATGTTTTTCGTCATTGCCACCAAAATTTAGGTTGCGCTGACCGTCACTCTTGTTGCAACTGGCGGTGAAGAATTCGTCAGATAATTCAGAAAGGCAGACACACCACTGGTGCTCTATTTCTAAGCAAAGCATCAAAAGTTTATGCATGCATGTTGCTGCCAGAGATAACTACGATGACCACGGTGGTACCAAGGACGTTGAACAAGGCCCATCGGCAGACACGTGCATCCCTACTTCATCAATCATTGGAATGGCAGTGGCACCCTGAAACACGTTCAACTAAACTTCAACATTCAAATCAATGGCACCCAGCAGGGCGATATGACAATGAATGCACATCAAACGAGCTCGAGCTTGACCTCATCCCAAAGTTATCTATACACTACACCTCACAAGAGGTCAGATAGGAAAATGAATAGAAAGCTACTGCTAACAAGTAAGCACTGAGTGCTTCTTGCATCTTAAATTCCAAAAAACTTTCCATGGGAATTCTTCAAATGGGTTTTTTTGAACTGAGTTTAAAAAAACGTTGACTTTGAAGCAAGCCATTGCTTACTGCAGTGTCGTGGTATGCATGACAACAGATGTTTGTAGCGGCAGCGTTAATCCTTTGCTGTTCTTTCATCCATGCCGACCGATCCGCCTTACGCACATCATAACGTTCGCCATGCGTGCTTCGATTGAGTGCTCTGCGAAGATCGTTAATATAGTCTATTGCCAACCTGCAATCATCTTCTCACTCTCCTCAGCTAACCTTCTAGCTTCGTAGTTCATTTAACCACATTTCACTGATGACACTTACTTGAAGGATGTTTGCTAAAAATCAGTGATATCGTACGAGCTTTCGTTGAATGCAACCTCTAAGCTATGATGCATACAATTTTCATAGTTTAGGTTACTTTATTGATTAATATTTTATAAGAGGATGTTTGAACATGAGATGGCACTTATGCTTCTCAGATAAGCTGTCAATTTATTGATGTTTGTGTCATATAACATCTTAAAATTGACCTCGTAAGGTGGAAACATCGCACAGTTCTCTTGATGCTTCGAACACTGCAAAGGATCAGCAAATGGTTCATTTCGCAACAATCAGTACTGACCGCCGATCATGCACGGGCCCTTATGTTGTGAAATGCCCTCATGAAGTGTCTTTCTCTCTCAAAATATGCTAAATACTGTACATGATATCGGGGGTGACTGTAGTTTACCATATAATTGCAAACAATTTGCCCTGAGGCTATGAATTTTTGTAAGGAAGCCACTTAATTTATTTATTGAGGCAAGTATGATTTTTGATTGCAAAATTTTAGCATTGCCTAAGAGTAATATGTAATGTTTGGGACATACGAGAGCAATATATTTCTTCGAGAATAGTAGATGCCTTCGAGTAAGAGATAGGATAAGTGCTTGGAGAAGGGTGGGATGGAAGAACATTTCTTTCTCTATGACGAGACTGCCGAGAATCATTATGGCGATTTTAGATTAGTAATTGCATTAGGACATCCCATATGCTTCAATAGTTATTCGAATATAAAGAAGACGCACTGAGGTCACGTGCATCTTTATACGATGTGCCCTATCGAATTACGCTTGAAGACACTATCGCAATTGTGCACAGTGTTAATTGCTTTTATGTTGCGGCCACTCTTTGAATGCGTGGCGACCCTCTTGACCAAACTGATATAGGCTAACTTCTATTACAAATGTCAAGCCGACGACGCTATGCACCTCTATCAAGGTAAACATTAAAGCACAGATAGTCTGTGCACACGGACAGAAAATAAGCCATAGTGATATTATGCCTGCATGAAGATGTAACAACATGTTTTGAATCACAACGCATTGCGAAAACTGTGCATCGTCGTAAACACAAAAATGCATATATCCTCCAATGCCATAGGCGTGTTCAACTGATTTATTAAAGGATAATGGCAATGAAAAAAAGTTCAGAGACAGGTACTACAACGAATTTGCCCTTTAAAAAGAAGTAAAAACAATAACTTCGCAAAAACAGCTGAGGAATGCAGTATCAGAGGACCTTTCATTACTGCCTGCAATATTATTGTAATAGTCCAAATCCCAGGAGGACGTTAACAAGTACGGCAACTGACCTGAGTGTCTTCACTTTCGGCACTTTGCGGCCTCGGTCCACACGAAGTTTGCCCCTCAACTGGTCGAATGCAATATTCATCGCCTTCATACGCGTCTTCTCTCGTACTGCTGCTAGATGTCTTTGTTCTTCGTCACTCAAAGTCTTCATTATCAAAGACGGTAATCCAATGACAAAACTGCGCTTCTGAAAACAACCAAATTGGCGACTGCTTTTTACTGTATGACAGCACACGTACGATATACAAGGTAATACTCAAGGGAAGACTGTTACTACAACATTTGTAACACTAGAAAGCAAGCAACTTCGCCCTTTGAGCCTGTACACTGCAACTGTTTTACTTTCATCGGCTTCTGATGGTGAAGGTAAGAAGCAACTTTGAAACGGCATTGTGGCAGTTGTATATTTCTTTTGCTCATCAAGGTACTGCACGTTGATTACTCACCAAACAAATGATGCAAAACGAATTAAGTGAGCATTTGATAATGAAGAAGTGACATTAATAAATCTGCACGATAGTCAACGCTCTAGTTCCTAATATTCACCGAAGAACAAATAGTAAGACGTATCCTAAGTCAGAAAATATATGTCTTTGAATCCATTGAGAAAAGAATCTGAGTATAAAAGTTTCAAAGTGGCCAAAAGGGCGATCCCAAGAATTGCAATACATGAAGCAGCTCCTGGACAAGTGCGCGCATACTCAAACAAGGCATTCTCACAGCCAGTAAAGGCAAAAACAGTGGGGTTGTGTCGTTTGGAGGATAATAAATTTTTGCTTTCGGTTTGACGATTTTATGAATAGTGAGTTCACCTAGATTCACGCTTATTTAAACGTCGTATCACCTACGCGAACTCTTTAGGTATCCATCCACTGTCATGTCACTCTATTGGTTCACACTTCCCATCCCTCGTTTGTTTTGTACCGCCATTCCTAGATATTGAACGAGTATTGAGTTACCTATCTATCTCGTAATCAAACAATAAAGTAAATGGAAGTTTGCAACAGGTAGAAATAATTTAGCAATAGAAGTAAGGTGAGCCATTAAAATGGGTTTGCTTCACTATAGAGCCCTTCCCTGTGGCTTCATGATGCAAACAAAGCAATTCGCATCGAAAAGGCAGTAAAGGTACATGAGAACGCATCTATAGAAGTTGAAACGAACGAAATTGCAAATTTAAAGAATTTCGATGCCAGAAACAAGAGGACTTTATCAGCAAAAAAGTTGTGAAGAATTTCAGAGATTGGAGGGGGTGAAGGGGGAGGGGTTGGTTTTAGATTTTAGAAATTCTGCCCTCTAAAATAATACAATAATTGCTGCTCGAATATGAGATGCTTAATAAGCTTGAGTGTCACCTCAAAACAACAGCATAATATAAGATAGATGCGAGACTGTGTACATAACAAAGAGGCAATAAACTGCGCAATTAGCGAATCAAAGCCAACTGCGACATGGGCGTTGCTCATCGCTAACGAGTACGGTCTATGGACAACCCCTTCAGTTGAGCACTATTCCAATGTCCCGCCTATACAGAACTTTCCTATGCAAACTTAAAGAAGCTATCTCGGAATTCATCATTAAATGTTTGCAATTTGATTTCCCATTAATTACCAACGAAAAGCAATGAGAAAAATTTCACAATCGACACGAAAAGAAATTCAATTGAAAAATACAAAATTCCATTTTAAGCGATGTGGACAAATTATTCGCAGTGAGAAAAAGATGAGGAAAACGAATAGATGCCAACCAATTCGAATTCTAACTTATTTGATGATTAACTGACGGGCAATTAATTAGAAGAATCGTTTACGGCAAAAAATTATTTAGATCGGATCTATAATACATTTAGTTCAGCAATTTGAATCTCAAACATTTACATTATTAAGGAATAAAAAATAGCACTCAGTATTGTTGTCTGCTGTATTTATCAGTCATTAACTCTGAGGGAAATTTGGCGCATATTCAAGTATTGATGGATGACGAGAAGAATATAGTCTTGTCACTAGCTTGTGCCTCTTGCTTATTTGCTTTGCTTTGCCAAACGTACTTGTCTATAATTTGGTTCTCGTTCTTAGTTATTTTGATGACTAAATATTGCAATAAACTTGGTTGGCATAAAGTGCCACAAGTCTAATGGATTATGGATATTAAAATTTACTTGTTAAAGCTTATAAACAAGTTGTGATAAGCACTGCATATGCAAATTTGGAAAAGTCACACAAAAAGCAAATTTTAAAAACTACGGTTATGAAGAATTGAAATATATGCAAAAATTGGCTTTTCGAGAATTGATCGGCGGATAAATCAAAGAACTAAATAGCGATGCACATATGTTTTGAGTGAGTGTATCAATCGGTTTAACGCCGAATGATTTATCTTTTGAGAAGAGAAAGCCGGCTCGTTGCATAATCGAGCGATTGCAGGTGAGCACTGCAAGCATTTCGATGTTTACTTAGTGAGGTAATCGGCTCTTGATAGGAACTTGCAAGTCGACATCATTATCAACCATCGATAATGTGCAGAATTAGTGAATACATCTAATGATGGGCCTTTTTCTTCAATGCATCGAATCTTTTCCATCCACGAGATTATTTGAATTTTTGCAATGTTGGATGGCTCCGAGTCATACTTGCCTATTAGATAATTTGCATAACGATTCAAATTAACCGCACTCCCGCTCGTTCACCTCTGACCGAATATTGAACCACACATCATGATTGTGTGTGTCTAATTGAATATGCAAATGAATCTGTAAAAAAACAAGAGATCTGTGCTTTAAAACAAATTAATAAATAATGTTTCCAGCAAAAAATTCATCACGGCGGATGCTCCGCATTGCTTCGAACATTTAAAGTCCGACGTGAAGCAGTGTCACTGATAGCGGAAATGAGTGACATAACATTACAAAGGGTCGAAAGATTTATTGCACGGACAGTGTTGAATGCCCTCAGCGGCTAAAAGGCAGGACTGAACATGAAAACGATGCGCTTTATCACTAGCGCAATCAAGGTTGTCGTCCTTCATCAATATGCTTTGGGCACAACTCTGTCGACCGGTTATTCCACTAATCGCGAAGACGATCCCACTAAATATGGATGATTGAAGTCATTTCGGCAGATTAATCATCGAATCGGCTGCGCTTTCTATGAAGTAACATGAAATGACAAATGATATAAAGTACTTAGAAAAGAATATGAGAATTTCTTGTAAGAAATTTTGTGAGACCATTTCTGGGCAACTTTTCGAAGAATTAATAAGGTTTTCTCAGAAATTTTACATCAGTCATCATCCCCCCTTCGATTGCGCCCCTTCGCAGTGTTTTTCTTTCTGCAATGATTGAATTGTTTATGATCCAAATCACGTCTTCTCTCATCACTCACCTCTCCAAATCGTCTAGAATTTAAGGTGATGTGCTTAAAAAGTTGTTTCCAGCAGGATTTATCTAATCATTTTCCTATGAATCGATGTCGATTCAATGATATGGCTTCCTAGCCTAGTAGTGTCACCGAAACACCAACCAAAACAATAAGCAAACATGTTGAGATGATTGCCACCTGAGATTAGAAAGAGAGTGCGGTTAATGGTGAAATAGCGTGAGCAGTCAGGTGGGCACTAGCACACGTGTGTTAGTACAACATAAAGTCACGCAAATGCTTATCCCAAGAAACAACAAAGCATCACGCTATATAGCGTTCAGCAAATTGCAGTTTCCATATGCGCTATTTCATAGTTGCTTCCGCTCTGATAATGAACAATTTGTGCTCATCACTGATACTTTCCAAAGAGGTGATTTAAAGGTCTTATATAGAAGTGAATTTATAGAGTACATGAGGCTCATTTATTGCTTTCCTCCCACTCAATATGAGCCTATAAATAAGTATGATACAAATATGAGGGAATAAATCTTATCCACTTTAACATTAAACAATTTAACATCGAATTCGGAAACCGTATTATATGATAGGCATTTTGTTTGAGTATAATGCATAACTATCGACGAAGCTGCTAATGACATGACTGTAGCATTGACCTTTATGACAAAGGAAGGAAGATGTCAGAGGATAGCAGAACGTCTGAGTACCGCACAAGGGTTCTGATTGTTGTGCTTTAACGTTTATCTCTTACTTTTCCTCAAATAAAGCCAAATGCGTCAGAGCTAAACGTTCCCCTATTTTTAATACCAGGCTGAAGTATGTACCAAATATGCGGGGAACAAGTGCGCAAGAACAAATGAAGTGAGGTTAGTGTCGATCCTCAATTGCCCATCTTTCCAACAGGAAGACTCATGAAGGAATTGCAGCCAATCTTAGACTGCCTGAACCCCCCTCTAATAGTCATCATACATGAACGATACAACTATACGACTCAATATGTCGGCAGCAGTGCGTGTGTTCCTCGACCTAACTGCTGATGGACGGCCTATTGGAAGACTTGTTTTCGAGGTAATTACTCCTTGATCGGCCAGGCATATTTCAAAGGATTCTTTCGATTAGTTTGATTAGTGGGCTTAAACATGGTTGCTTCGTGGACGATTCGTACTCGAAGGCATCCTCTTCATCCGATTATAGCAGACTTGTTAAAATTATAGGCTGCGATCATGAAGGACGATAACTGAGTAAATGCGAAATAAATAAAGAAACGAATAAATAATAATAACAATATTAGTGTAGCAAAATTCTAATGCTTGTTCGAGCAATATCTTGATTTTTGTTATTCGATTTAACTATGAAAATGTTCAAATTGCAGCCGACGAAGTTCTTATAGCAGTTCGAGTCGGCCGCTTTAATCCGCAAATGTATTATATTTCTCGACATTCTTCGGCATGAATTGTATTATTTTTTGATTTTTCGGCAGAGGTTATGAAAAGTCGCTGTAGACGATGTCGGAGGTTTTATTTGCTAATTCAAAAAAACTTCCTTTCCTTTAGGTCAAGAATATTCCTTTAAGTCTCATTAATTTTGCAATAGCTATCGAAAGGCTTTAATTATAAAGAACAGCAAAAAGTTTCCTATAACAAATNGAATATTCCTTTAAGTCTCATTAATTATGCAATAGCTATCGAAAAGCTTTAATTATAAAGAACAGCAAGAAGTTTACTATAACGAATAAAAAACTTTGAAAAAGCGAGTAAATCTGAAATTAAACTACATTGATTGCTCCAACTTTATTAATTTCAGCTTCGCAAAGATATCTGCCCCAAAACGACGGAAAACTTTCGTGCTCTCTGCACCGGAGAAAAAGGTTTTGGCTATAAAGGATGCATATTTTATCGGGTAATTCCCGGATTCTGTGCATGTGTAAGTTTCATGAAGTACTCATTTCCCCATTGAATATCAAGTTAAACATTTCGGGCAAGACTGATAAGAACAGAACGGTTGTCATATTTCAGCATTAAATTCAGCATATTTTCCAAGCTTGTTCCAGAAAATTAATGACTGGCATCACACCAAACCGTTCGATAAAAAACCTCGCTTTTAATAGCAGATTTATCAAAGCCATTTTATTTGGTGATTTATTTAGAAAATGAATGACCGTTGAAAGGTTGGAAAAGCAAACATGAGTGACCACTCAAAGGTTGGACAGGCAATCACGAATGACCACTAAAAATAGGAGTGCGCTTTATAGAAAAAAGAATTCCTTTGTCAAATATTCGCAGAAATGAGAATACTCCAAATTGTATTAATCTTTAAGAGTGGTGATTTCGAGACAAACAATGCGGATCGTAGAGGTGGTCATTCAATTTTCGGTGAGAAATACTTCGATGACGAAAATTTTGAATTGCAACACGATTCTCGCGGAGTGCTCTCAATGGATAATTACGGATGGCCAAACACAGTGAGCTCACGTTTCTTCGTCACTTTTGATGAGGCACCTTGGTGAGTTTTTATACTTGTTTAACTTTTTTATTCAATTGAAACGCAAAAATTCACAGAATTCCCGAAACGCTCTTCTCAGGATTAAAATTCATTTTCCTGGATTCGACTTATCCCAATATCGCTACTGCCTTATTCAAACATCATTGTAGATCATAAATTTTTAATGGTCCGATTACTATTCGTTCGTTTTTGATCTTCTTTAACGTTGTGAGTGAAGCAGCGATACTCAGTTGTCATCAGTCACTTCTTCTGTTCTCTTATTTGAAACAATTTTTTGCTTTCACTTAATTATTGTTCGTTTTTCATAAATTTTCAGAAAATAAATTAAAACGTCGAATGTCATAATATATGACCAGAATATATTGCTAAAAAAGAATTCGTTTTCAGGCTAAACGATTACCACGTTGCATTTGGGAAATTGATAGATGGTTGGGAAACTCTCGAAAAACTTGAATCATATGGTACAATTGAAGGATACGGAGTGCAGAAAGGCAAAACGACCGCTGAAATTCGTATCTCAGATTGTGGCGAACTATGAGAATAGAATTGGCTCAATAAGTGCAACAAACATATCGCAGAAATTCTCACATTCGAATTTGCGCTCAATTAAAGCGGTGAAACGATAAATTGCAGTGTGTCAATAAGCTACTGTGAATTGCACAATTCAATTATTTTCTTATTGAAAGAATAAAGAAACTTTCCAAGAAAATTCCTATCAATCGAAAAAGAAATAAAATATCACTGAAATCAGAAAATCAGATGAGTGAATTCTCAATTATTTGCAAGCTCATGCAATATCACCCGGTGGAAATGTTTCTCCGCCGCCGACTCAACTCATCGCTCAATGTACGCGACTTTGCACTCGCTGTGATTTTTGATGAGAACTTGTGGTCACTGCATTAACACATGTAATACAGCTTTCCTTTGTTTCTGATTTGCCTAGGCCATTAGCGAGGTAACCTTCTACACTCCCCTCCCCCTCCCTCCAACTCCCTTTCGCAAATCACAATAATGAGTCATTTCAACAGGAAGGCACCAATACTCCTCTTCCTAAGTGATACAGGAACATCGTCACCGTTCTGTACTCCATCCAAAGCACATGCTCATATGCGATCCAGTGGGTTCGAGCGACTATGAATGATCAATTGCTTCGTTCGTCGTTTTTACTTCCTCCAATCATCCCTGTTTGTTTTAGGTGAATGTGTTGAGGAGAGCGATTTGCAAAAGGATTTATTAGCACAACACAAAGAGGAAAGAATAATTATTGAGATGGGAATTGACTGCATTGGGAAATGGAATTAAAGCATGCAGCACAAATAGATGACACTTCGGTATATGCGAATTCACTTAAAACAAACAAATTTGAGTGCTTATGACAGAATAAATAATGAGTAATACAAATAAATTAATAAAAAACAAGTAGGCAAATGCGTAGAGACACTTAGCTAAGCACTAACGATTCGAAGGAAAAGACACTCGTTTAAAGTTCAATCATGACCTCATGGCGGTATCGCATCCAAAAAATCACTGCTGCATCTCTCTGCAAATTTTGCGCAGCTAAAATATTTCAGAAAATAGCGCCAGTCAGCTTCCCTTCGCACAAAAATTTGCATAAGGCAAGTAGCCAAGAGTGCTCACTCAAAGACAGAAATTTTGCGGACATGAATTATCAAAGAAACTTCCAGAATTTCGGGATACAAGTCAGTTGAAACATCTCAGATATATTTTGGGAAGTGGAACATCACGAAATGCGCGCTCAAACAGAGAGAGCAAAGTGGCAAAAAGCAGAAGCGATAAACACTTTCGAATGCCACCATTATAAGCATCTTTATTGAAGGCATATTCACACAACGACAACACAACATCAACGAATCTTACTAAATGTGCTCTCGCCTGAAAAATATTTCGCACTTTCCAAATTTTCTAAAGATTTTTTCTCTTATAAAGGCATGTCTAAAAATCAAATGTGGTAATTATGCTCAAATAATATCAGCATTAAGTTTCGTTTGATGATAGCGTATTGTATTGAAGGTGAAAGGGAATGGGACCGGACTTGTTGCATTCGATGCGCTTTTTTAGTGGCGCATTTGTCGTACAGACGGGTGGTTTCTCAGGAAAATGCGAAATGCGAGACCACTGAATCGAATAAAGAGACAATAAATTAGTGTGTGCATTCTAAAATAGGAGAAGGAATTGTACTGTCGAGGTCTTGGCATCAACGACCCCTACGCAATATATTCGTTCGAGATTAAACCAATATGACAGCTCTGCTATGATAGGCCATTAAAATTGGGCACTTCAAAGATATTCGAATATAACTTTTAACTGAGAATATAGCAAGAAAAGTCAGTATTGAAATTACAGTAACCAACAGAAACATTACGACTAGAAGATGTATGACAACTTCAGAGAGGATACAATAAAAGTCGGATAGACATTACAGAAAGATCAATACCCTACTCTCTAATATCCGAAGGCAAGTTCGATATGAGGCCAATTCGAAATGCACCAACGCCATCCTTCACAACCTCCTTCATGTATTATTGCTAGATGTGCATTATACTTCAGCTTGAACGATCAGCAAAAACAATCGAACGTATTTTGACAAAAAAGACTGTAAAATGGTGACATGTTCATCCCTGACAATATACAATGAACCGCCTCGAGGACTAGCCCATCACATTGGTACATTTGAATAGCCATCACACCGTATTCGATGGCACAAGTGATTATTAGGCATATCGGAAGATACCAGCTGAATCATATGGAACTCTCGAAAGGAATATATCTTAGAAATCAGCATAAGGCACCATGTGACGCTGTGAGTCGTTGTGGCGCAAGACCATTACAAAGCACATCGTGAGACAATTAATAAAACAACCACTTCCGGTCCTCTACACTCCTCATGACCAATTCCAGGCAATCTTTACTGCTCGATCCACCAAGCTAAATTCTAATTTCTTGTTCATTATCAGCGCAGGACCAACTGCATCCACAAATTTTCATATTTATTTGCTGAAGCAGTGTTCTCAGATTTCACTCAACACCTTAGCCTCATGGCCCTCTAGAATAAAAGCCTAGACTTTAATGGCTCAGATGTGGTCTCTACTCTATTTAAGCAAGTCTCTACTCGAAAGAAATTCCATCTTCAGTGATAGTTCTCGCAGTCTTTGTAAGGGGAGTGGAAAAAACGAGTTTTAGTAGTTTCAAATCGACCGGTGAAACAACTTTCACCTCTGTGAATGACCTGAAGCGTTCAAGAAAACGAATTTAAATCAGCTCAATTCCAATTCAAATCAGCAATATATGAATATGAAATTTATCGATAGCGATGCCCAACTGGAAACGTTGAATGACGAGCAAGAAAGATTGCCTGGTGTGATGCATGCAGTCTAACTATGGCTTCATCGGAGATAATANGTCTAACTATAGCTTCATCGGAGATAATAGAATGGCTTACGGACGTATGCATTAGATAAATAAATAAATAAATAAATAAAATAATTTACTAAGAATCACTACAATTAACGAAACTTTCTAATCTCCAATAGTCGGAAATTACTTTTGTTTAACAATGTTGAAAAGAATTCGTTGTGGATTGGCGATGAAAACTCATCAATACTAATTCGTTTAAATGCACCTCAATATGTTTAATATGTTTATGGCATTTTTATAATTGCCATCGAAAAGATTTCTTTTAATTTCATAAGTCGCATATAGATGACATTCACTTCGACGCCTCAAATCAACTTTTTTTTTTCGGGAGAAATTTGGAAATATTTTCAACAAAATATTCCAAAATCAAATTTAATTGTTAAATAAAAAATGACGCCGAATATTAAATGGTATTGATTTGGATAGAGTGCAGCAATAGAGAATATCTCATTCAGTTAATTCAAAAGAAGTAAATGACGCAAAGTGCTGCATTCCTCTCAAATGAAGTTTCTTTCATCGATGGCGAATCTCAAATCAATTGTAAAATTGATGACGATTTCTCTGAAGATTTATTTCTCTTTCCTATAGCGAACGGAAATTAGAATTCTCTAAGCGGAAGAACGGAATCATTATTCCTACTATAATCGCGTTAAAAAAAACAATGATAAGAAAGCCAAAACGATCAATTTGCATAAAATATAAAGCAGAAGTATTCTATGGAAATTGAAGTTTTGAAGAAATCACTTCCCTGCAGCAGCTAAATAATTAAATAATCCCCTAAAGCGCAAAGAAATATTGTAAAAAAGGAAGAAAATATCTATCGTTAGGAATGTAACTGCAGAGAATACTGATTTAAATGTTTTACTCTACTCGTCTGCTCGGTACATTATGTGAACGGCTGCGGTATAAATGAACGCCTAAATGAGCGAAAATCCTCCATTGCTAGAAGTTAAGAAAACTTAACACTTGAATTATGAAGATATTAATTAATCTTAAACGAGTAACAATAAAACATAGGTGTTGAAAAGTGCTTCGTGGCAGACTTGTCAAAATTTGGTAGCATAACCTCACGTGCGATGTAGCATAGGAACTCTTCAGGTAATCTGAAGAGGGTGCGCAGTAGGAGGGAAGAGGGAATTGGGGTCAGGGTTGGAGAAGAAGATGGAAGAGCGGGCGATGATTCTGCCACGTCAGATAACAAACGATCTGACGGAGAGAGGGACCTTGGCTCCGGATCTCCGCTTCGCAATGACTTTTTGCAATCAGAGATGTGCTGAATAGTGCGAACTTCGAATGCATTCGATTCTGCAACATGCCAGCAGCATCGATACTGCAAATTAACGATAGCACAAGAAAAGCGTATGAATCACATCGAGAATCTGCACAGCCGTTAATGACTAGCCTCTACAAATACAACCAAATGACCTTTTCACCCTCAATGACCCTGCCTTATAACCATGGCACTATTAAACCACCGATCACACTAAATGATACTAACAAACTTTTACCAGCGTGAGCTTTTCATGATTTTTTGCACCTATCTACTCTCATTACGTAAAAGGCTCACGTTCCATTCTTGTCCTTCATTTCATAAGCCATAACCCCTAAACTGTATAAAGTTTTTTACACTGCGCAAGACGTAAAGACAAGTTGAACCACTCAAAAACAGCCCAGCAAAGTGCGCTATTATGACAGTATCGTACCATTTTGCACGGTAGTATTCCGAGTGGATTTTCAGAAGAAAAAGCTGTGCAGATTTGAGAATACCACTGGACATGACACGGCAAGTGATCACAGTGTGGGAATTCGATTACGTCGAGTGAGGGCAATTACAATTAAAGCAGTTACTGCGACTGCAGAAAATGCCAAATGCCCGTACAGAACATTGATCAACAAATACATCACAAGCTACCATGTTGAAGGAAGGTTAATGTGCTGTGTGTGCTAAACAAAGTAATAAAAAGAAAGAGGGTGTTGAATAAACAGAATTATATAATCCCTAAAAATTCTTTCGTCAAACAGCTCCCCTCTATAGACTACCAAAGCTTAGAGTAACTATCATTACTCCGAATCAGGCCTACATACATATCAGGTGACTGAGCTGAAACGGTTAAACGATGAATAGCCTGATCAACCATTTTCTGGAATACATTCATTTTTTCTCATTCCTTATCTCATAGAAAATTTGAAAATCACAGCAAATATCATTGAATGCTTATAATTTGCAAAGTTCACACGCTGTGCTACATTCCACGTCGCGCTATCATGTTATAGGATATACGAAACAACCATTTCACTAGCAGCTCCGTTGATGACTGGGAACACAATAGCTTTCATCTCTTCCTCGTCACTACAACGTAGTTACTGAGGTAGTTCACGTTCAGTGTCACAATTCGCCTGAATTACCCCTCCCACTCCCTAAATATAAAACTATTACATCAGGAAGAACCAAAGATTCCATCAATATTACTATTCGCAAAGCTTGAATGAAGAGGAAAATAAATTTTTTGTCTTCCCAGCCGTATTACGAATCCATCAATAAACATGAAAAATATTCCACAAATTTCCATGCAAACGGCATTGCTCATTCAACGGTGTGCAAAAATGATCTCGTAAAATAACTGTCTTTATCCGTGTGTGCATGCTTCGCAGTGTTTTCCATGCATTGATGAAGACCTCCAACGAAAGTGTTTTCAAACACTTTAATAAAACTTCCATAATAGCATTGGGAATTTGCATTCAGACAGCTCAAATGGAAAATAAGCACATCGAGAGAGAGAAAGAGAAAGAGGGATGGCGAGAGAGAAAGAGGAGAAGGAAGAGAAAGAGAGCGATAGGAATCAAGGAGCACCGAAGAAATATATCCCCCTACAACTTCTATGATGGCATCATTCGCATTCTCTCTTATACGCTCAGAAATTTTTAACTCAGCGAAATATTTTTGAGCTTTCGCGTTATGATTTTCACCAAAATGCTTCAATTCATTGAAAGATTAAATGACGTCATCGGAAGAAATCATCAAGTGAACAATCTTCATTCACTCAATAGATGGGAAATCGAAAAAGTTTACTTCGGTAATTCCCTTAACTTTGATGGAAAATAAATAAAAATATGAATGAAGTAAGAGAGAGCTAGGTGCTATAAGAAAATACTGCGATATATTATGAGTGATTTGTTTTTGGGAACTCTTTGGAGTTGAGAGATAAAATAAACCATATAGAAGAGCACGTGTCGATCGCTCGAACGCTACAGACATTGCGACATCGGCGACATCGACATAGACATCTACTTTCCGCGTTCGGCTTGCAACTGAAAGTGAGCACTCGCTAATTCATACAGCTAGCAACAAATCACGGCAACCATTACAAGAGAACCTACTTCCGATTGCTCACTGGCAAAGTAACATAGCCGTTTGGATGGGACACGAACGCACTTTTACAGATCAGATAATCCATCAACATCGATTATGTTGCCTGTTTACTAGATTACGCGTTCTTCCCAGGTGGTATAATCAGACCTTCTTATCTTGTCTGAAAATGTTTACAACCGACTCGACTCGTAGGTTTTCTTAGCATTGACCATCAGTGAAAGCCATATCTAGCTGGCCAGTTGCTAGAATTTCCGATTCTTGAAGAGAGTAAATCCACGGACATAGACGCCACAACAAGTTGCTTCCAAGTGATGAATACAAGCATACAAACTGCAGCTCCTCTATTTATACTATGGGGTCGAAAAGAAAAATTCTTTGAAAGCAGAGCCGCAAGGAGCTACAATTTCCATAAAAGTCATCCCCCCCCCCC
>JAARMF010000148.1:64620-86390 GCA_022844705.1 Toxascaris leonina | reverse complement strand
CAAGGGGCCACAATTTCCAAAAAATTCCCCCCCCCCCCCCCCCGCCCCTCCTCCACCTGTCTCATTTAAGTCCACACTGAACGAGCCACTGGAGGAATGTTCCGATTTTCAGTCAATGCACAACAAAGGATGTAACCATTAAAACCATTGGCCGCATTCCAAAGTCTTTTCGACATCTAAAAAACCATCACGGCGATATCAGGACAAACGACTGACACACCTCAACCCCTTAAGGCGACTTTAAAAGTTGCAATAAAAGAAGAGACATGAAGTTTGGTCGATTGCAGTTGTGAGTGGAGCCTTATGGGAGTCTTCGAAATTTTCACATCGCAACTTCACCGAAAACTTGAGATTTCCGAACAATAAAAATCATGAAGAAGGGAAAGGAGAATATTGGGCCGTAGAAGGAGAGTCGCTTTGATCTTAAAGAATTCGGGAACGCTATATCTTCATTCTCTTTGCAACTTTTCTGTTTGAATCGTATAAGCTAGCAGGTTTATGAAGGCGATGCGGTAAACAACGACAACCATTAACACAGATGGTATTGTAAACCAAATTGAACGAAGGGTGCTTGTCGCAAACATTCGAGTGCACGTAACAAAACAAGAGAGCGAAAAATAAAAGGAATTTATATACTGATAGCGAACAAGAAGACAAAACGAAATGAAAATATCACAAAATGGAATAAAAAAATGAAACGAAATATTAACCAACAAAAAGAACAGAATATTAATAAAACAATTACAAACAAATCATAAATAGCAACGCAATCGTTAAAGGAAAACGAAGTAAGTAAACAGTTAGAGGTTTCATGCAATGAAAATCCCAATTTTAGCATATCGTTTAGTTTCAACGACAATCGACGAATCTGAACGACTTAATTTTGTTTATCGAAAGAAACTGAAGGGATTAATTCTGCTCTTTACCGCACAACAAACACCAATACGCTGATGAAAACACCAATTCCTCATCGACGGCTCATCTTTCCAAGAGGTATGCCGAAAATTCAACAGATATTCTAGTTGCAGTGCCATGAATCTGTGCAATTTAATCGAGTTCAATTTCGATGACCAAAAATCAATTCGCTTCCAGAACTTTTCGAATAACACCTTTCTGGATATCAGCACAAATTTCTACGCAGAAAAAAAAATGGAAAATTGAAATTCTTTTTAGTGAAGGTAACGATTTTTGTTGATAAGAATTAAAGATTCCCATAGAGGAGAGTCCACTTTCTGCTTCTTCGAGAAACGCTTCAGCTAGATGAGCTGATGATGGTATATAGGGGGGAAGATTATTTCTTATTTAGAGACCCGTCAGTTGCAAGCTGCAACCTTCCATCTTCACCTTACAGCTCAAAAACATTTCACCACACATTCCTTGCTACCACCAACAAAAAAGAAATGAATACAATTATAACTCATTTTGCAAATATATAAACCTCCATGCAATAAATGATTCTGAAACATTTCAAAACTGTTCAGATCGAAGAAAAATAACTGCGCATAATAAGAGAATAACTTTATAATAGCGAATGAAGACTTTCCACACATATCCCACCACCATCACAGATATAAGAGTAATACACTGCGAGTTAACGAATTGGCGATCTGAGTGGGGAATGAATCCGACGTAGGATAGAAATGAATGGCACTGGCAAAAATGGAACAAAACAAGCTTCTTCTACTACAACGCACATTTTCAGCCTATTCTTGCAGCACCCTCAAAAATACAAACAGAGGAATTATTGGAGTGGCCGAACTCGGTCGCGGGAAGGACGCCAATAGGCATTCATCGGCTGGTAAATCGAATCAACTTCTTATTCTCGCTTATAATTTAAAAACGCTCTCGCATTAGAACTTAAATACACTTTTTAGCACTGAACTTACATATTTTTTTCAGCAGCAAGACTTAAAAATATCTTCTAATGTTAGTCACAAAAAAGATATGAACGCAATCACCTATGCTATGAATTCCATTCACTTCGTAACTAACAGAAGTACGTACGCTGTCCCTTGCTACAACGATGTCGTTCGGGAAGTTCACTTACATCCTCAAGGACTTGAAAGCTGAATTTCTGAGAGCACTACACTCAAAGAAGCTCTGCTTGTCATAGAAACGTTTCGGAGACACCAAGCCAACAAGAGAACAAAAGAGAACATCAATGTTCGTCGGCAACGAAATCTTTTAGGCGATTTTAAATTCTTTTCCTAGCAGCATACTTACTCATTCTTACAATACTTCTTTCATGTCTATCGCACTACCTCCTGTAAACTCTCGACTAGTGTTTTATTCCTTCTTCATTTCACTATCTTCCACACTATACTTCTTTTTCTTAACTATAATCCCTCCAGCACGCATATGCCTTGTCTGAGCACAATGAAGATTCTCTTGTAGCACAACACCAACCATTATTAAGACAACGAAGGCAGTGCCAACCAAATAAAACGCCAAAAGTCTCCTATTGCATATATGGAAATGAAATTGACTAGTACAAGACTCGTGCATTTCTCATATATTGCAAAGGCAAAACACTTCCTCGCGAGTCATTACTTATTTCTTCGCCCATTAATTGCTCTACTTCAGTGTTTACAATGCGGGATGTAAATGCGCCCTAGCAATGCATTATGCAGATGAACAAATAACTACGCACAAAGATTAAACGAAGATATCCGCCTTGCGATTACTCTATCATACAAACACGCAGCGTTTAGCTGGGAATATCTCCCTCCTCAAGAGTTCTGGAAATCCCGTAAGATCAGAGATAAAGCGCACATCCTTCCTTATGAAACCTATGACTCCCCATACATGCACACAAAGGACCCGTCCTGTCCAACAAATTATAACATTCGAATGAAAAATATGAATAAGCATGCGATGGCCATAGACGAGTGCATCATTCCATATGATCGGCGAATCAACCGAACTACCGGCCATAAACACCAAGCACAACATCACTACCACCCGCACATATCACGACGACGAGCAAAAATTGCACGAACCAAAAAAGATCGGATGACGACCCGCCAGCGGATACGCATTAGCTTTATTGTGGGGGTTGCTCCTTGAGGCCAAGCACGTTGAAGAGTCGTGACTTCAATCCTGAGGATGAATGTGAGGCAGTCATTCTCGGCGTTTGGGACTCATCGCCTCCGGCACCTCCTGCTTGCTGACCTTGAGCTCCTCCAACAGGTGGCTCGTGCTGTAAAACAAACAAGCACTGTCAATCGAAAAAGAGCGGAAGAAAAAAGCTATGCAACTACCACAACAATACATGCTCCGAAGCAAGCCATTATAGGATACTGCCACTTCAATATACATGCACAGCGATCCTCATTCACTCTCAGTTCAGAGATTAGTTCATATCCAACAATTCATTGCCAAGAACGATCGTTTGATGAAAACTTGGATGGACACATCTAAAACGTTGATGAGGACTACCATGCGTGCATGCATGAAATGAAACGGCACAATCCTTGGATGAATCAAACACAAATATGCCCGCAGCCATGAGTGAAAAAATGGCAAGTGAAACAAACCACCTTATTGCATAACGACACTAATATAAACAACGTCAGATACAAAGTAAGGAACAACAGCTATAGATAATTAAAAATAAGCGAGTGGGAGGCAATAACCGTTGGAAACATGCAGAGCGCGAGTGCATCATGCATCTGCAGTCCTCACACAGCGCATCTTTTATCTCCTTCACTCTTTATGGACTATCTTCCTAATCCATACCCCTCAACAGCTCAACACTGGCCAATAGTGACTCCTTGCGCAGACCAACTTCCACTCAACCATTCAAGTGCATGCTGCTTCCTTAGTTTGCTTCATACAATCTTTGATACAACCATTTCCGGTTTTTTCTATAAAAGCACACCACGGCCACTCAATGTTCAATTGTCAACTCATGATAAGCATTGTTTACTGGCGAGGCAAGGGATTATCCACAAGCGGCATCCGAACTCGCAACCTCTCGTCTTCCAAGCGAAGTTGAAATCCACCGCGCTAAAGCGGGCACTCGCTCAGCACTATTCTGTCCTAGATTGGTGGATTTACAACCGAAAGAAAACTTCAACACTAGAAAGAACAACTGCAGTTCCGACTATTGTGAAACAATTGTTCTGAGAAGGAAATCAGTGCCAATTTCAAGTGATAAATCAACCAATAGCACGATGTATCCACTCAAGTAAGCATAGCTATGTGCGCGATGTCATGTCTTAGCTTTGATGAACAACTCCACAGGCAGTAACACCGCGTCCATATTTGAACATTCCATATGCCATCGAAATATATCCTTTTCCAAACTCACATAAAGATACGCCATAACCTAGACATATACGCTCGCGGCGGGTGAACAACAAAATAAAGAAGCAGCCGACTGCAATCATCAGCCATTTTAAAACGAGGCCGATGGCGGGTGAAACGAACTTTTGAAGGGCTAGTCCGTTCTATAATATTTGCCAGTGTCGGACATTTATCATTGTGTTTCGTAATCAAATCACGTCCCGTCCTCGCCCACGGAAAAAGGAAATGCCCTCCATCATTAAGAGACATTCGTGCCAGAAGGCCAGTTGCCTCATGTGAATGTCGCCTTTGTAATTGTTTCCTTCAAAAAAGAAACTAAAATAGCGACGTGACTGAAGAGGGTTACTTCCCACAATTTCTTCAAATCTAAGGAATTAGTGGGTAGAAAGTGAAAAGTGATCAAGTCGACTACATTTTTAAAGAAATGATGTGGGCATCGTCCAGATTTCCGAGTAAAATGTGCCTCTTCTTTAGGAAACATATCGCTGGAAGCAGACCATCAAGCAGATTGTCACACGATACATACCATCACAGAAACAAATCAACCTGTTCATTCAGTTCAATGTACCGTTCTGCTTAACAGCTTAATAGCCTCTCAACAAAACCTGTTAACATACAAAAATGCAGATCTGCAAGATTACTTAAATGGTCCTCCTTTGAAATTGTTGAACACTTGCCTCTCAAATAAAACCACATCTTCGAAGCAAGACGGAATGAGTCCAATGTCAGCAGTGTTCAATTGTAGGTTATGAGGCTGATAAACGAGGACGTCGATGCCGCCGTAAGAGAATAAAAACGAAAACGGATAAACAGCAAACAGATAAACCCAAAATGACAAACAAACTGAATGACTATGAACCAAAATACGCAAAAACCCATAGCGAATACATGCATCACAACTGATAAAAATAAATATCGGTCAACATCACGTCCACACAACAATCACCTTATCAATCACATCTATAAATTCCTTTACAATCATATTTTGTTCTCTAACCTCGGATCCGATGCCCTAAGACCACGCTCAAAAATAAGTGGAGAACCGGATGGGTACTTAAACTATCAGCAATGTTTCTAAGCAGTATGCTGACACAAACAAGCATTATACGGTCATGTATTCACACGCAAACGCCTACGCTAATAATCCCAAATCGCACCACAAAAGCGCCATAAGAAAAAGCAATGTCATTTAGCAATAACCTTCCAGGACATCTACTACACCTCTGCTTCACGTCATAAACTACCTTCTTGAAAGCCATAGCGCATATAAATGCCTCCTGACAGAATAAATACTTGAGGAGGTAATATGAGAGTGACCCAGGAGATATCGAACTGCCGAAAAAATTCATTTCTAAACGTTTCACAAAACCAGAGCATTTTCTTCGCGAATGAAGTCCCATTTCTCGCACAAACTTTTCACAGAAATGTGTTTTACTTGAAACGGTCACTCAATTTCATCAATAAAAAGCACCCAATATTATCTCAAATATAATGCATCACTACCTCATGTTAAGCACGACTGCTTTGAATGGACAAAATGATTTTTTGTCGGTGGTCCTTCGACGCAAACATTTCTTCACAACCAAGCCAAGTACCGTCGAAATAAAAGATAACCAAGCAAAGGAAGCTTCCGCAATAGCACTGCCATATATCGGCTATGCAGAGGGGAAGAGAAGTGATCAGGGGTGTTTCTGCTAAGAAACGACAATTTCACAACACATCCATAACGAACCTCAGCAGCCCCATGCGCCGGAGAGCTCATATGCTGCTGAGCTAGCAGCTGCGCTACCTTCGCCTGGCGAGCCGCGTCCAAACACTACAAGCGATGAGCATTTTGGATAGCGCCTTCATGTGCAACACCTTCTACAACACACTACACCATTCCCTAGCTCAATCTCTACACCGCAAAGGTGCACAACAAAAACTACTACTAAAACTCTAACAACAATCACATTCTGCAAATAAATCGACGCGCAGCGAAAACCTGAAAATACTCTTCAAATCGATCGATACTCTAAAACGCATCATATCTGGACAACTGCATCCCGGAAGAATCTAACGTCCTAGTTGATAATCCGCTGATAGCGAGTGACAAAGTAAGTAAGAATAACGAAAATGAATCAAAGATCGCTGTGAAAAGAGCAGAAGAAAACCAAAGCAAAATGTTGTTGAGCGTTGTTAGGGGGAATTTCACAACGGTATCCTATCATCAGCCTAGCAACGTCGTTGCATATTCCGAGTAACCAAGCAGAAACCATGGAAGAATGCACTTTTAACGTGCAGCTTCTCATCTCTTCTCAACAACGTTGCTTGGTGCACACTTCAGAATTAAGTGTTATCCAGCCATCGCTACTACAGTTAAGTGTTTATGTTTGAGAGGACAGTTCATTATCGCTTTAAGAAATATTTGCCCCTCTTCGACAACCCTAATCTCAAACTCGTTCAAACGTCTGGAAGAAAGAATGCTGTAGCTCAAAGATGATGTGAAAATAAAACTACATAGGAAATTCCTTGTTTAAGGCACGCGTGTTGAGGTGTGGCCTATAGGGGCTTTGTGCCAAAGACTGAGAAAAAAGGGCAGGAAAGGGAGGAGAGGTGGGAGGCATCGAGGAGGATGCGGTTCCCGTCACCGCCACATATCCAATCATCTTGAGCTATAACCCTGACGAAATGATGGACGCAAGCTACGTCATGCTGACTTCACAACAGATACAACTTCCCCCACAGAACAGAGTGAATGGGACGCACGCAAGACAACAAAACTCGACAATGTAGAATGAGGTCATGCTAGCATCATATACTTGACCTATCTTATAAAAGAACATCGACGCAATTGGTCACTAAGAGACTCGCAAACCGACAAGGCAATTGCCAACCATGACAGTAAAATACTTTATTGAAATTTGAGCATATAGAAACGAAGTAGATCGCAAAAAAATCGATCACAACCACATTTTGCAGAAACTCGATAAACTGGAGAACTCAAAGTCAAGAAAAAAATGAAAAGAAACGAGTAGATCGACGTTTGGAAAAACCAAAGATGGCGCAAATGGTTTTCGCCGTCTATATGAGATGCACAGAACACCGTGCAAAAGAAATAAACCTATGCGCACCTGTTTTTTAGCACGTAGAGCCGCATCCTCAAGTGTTTCAGCCGCCTCATATTTGCCTTGACGGCGATAAAGTGCTCCAAGATTCTTCAGCGTAGTCGTCACCGTCGGACTGAAACTGTTTCGATCGATGAAACAAAGGATATGAAAATTCTGTGATAGAGAGTAGGTGGATCTGCTTTGGAACTTGCAAAATTTAGAGATTTTGAAAAGCCAATCACTGAATTCAAGCGAATAAAATTCGAATCAGGATCACTCAAATATTTTCCAGAGATCCTTAAACAGATCAGATCACTGGAAAAGCATTATTCTTTTGATCTTCGAAATAAAGTTCGTTTGTCTGATCGTNTTCTTTTGAAGCAAAAGCTAGGTGCCAGGAGAAGCGCTGGCGTCCGATCAATCGTGTAAGTGTCCACGACTGTCTCTCTTCTGCACTGCATCAGCTAACAGCGTTCCCAAATCACAATGACGACACTACAAGCTCTAAAGTGCATAGGCGAATGTCGTTGCCATCTTATCAACATCCAAAAAGACGTGTGCTCATTAATGCACCCGCAATCCGCAATTTATATAGAGATAGATTTGGCCCCACACCAACCACACTTCTTTAGCATCCATTTCAGTGAGTGCAGAGGGAGATGGAGCTTTTAATGTGCTGTCAACTTACCTATCAACTTTGGCGGCCTTATGCCAACCACCGTATTCCTGGTAAGTGCCTGAATCCGCTCCTTTATGTTTATTCTCCTCGCGATCTTCGGCAATTTGCCAAATCGGTTTGTTGTCTTCAGCAATTTTTCCAAATTCACGTTCATGAGCACGTGTTAGAATCTGTTTGTAGAGTATTTCGGCTTCCTGAAATTATTTGGGTTATTTACGTTAATGCAAGATACTTCTCGCAAGTGCTACAGTAATCTCTCATTAAAAGCCCTCACTCCATTTGTCATCTTAGGAAATTCCAACTCCGTGTGATGTATAAAATTAAGCACCCGAATATGGCATCGTATTCTACGTGGGTGGAAAGATATTGTTGATCAGCTTTAAAATAATTTTCTGAAGGAAGGCGAAGGATTTTGTTGACAACTTCAAGAAAATTTGATCAGTATTCTAACCTTCTTCGAGCAGTATGCACTATTTTGAGACCACTGAAGACACAATGCCAAGCAAAAACCTAATAATTCAGGAAAAGCGCACATCCTCTCTTCTTCATCCCAACCACTAGCCCACTGCATCATGTTGAGAATCATCGTTAGCACCATTTTTACCATTAACAGATGATGCTAATGATGGGAGGTTCATTGCGGCAGAAGAAAAAGGTGGAAGCTCACTTATAAAACAAACAGCCGCTAAGCGGGATGTTTCGTATGCCAGCTGCTGAATGTAAGAACTAGCGATACCCGCTGTGGGAACAAACCAAACGGGTCAGATCACTTATAGCCTCGGAGGGGGTAAGATTATGATATTACGGCGATCGAAATATACGAATAAGACACGACAGTGACAGACGTGTATCGTTCTGCTAAGCGAGACGATCACCTTATACAATCGAGAGGAAACAATTTCTCTTTTGAAAATTCAAAAAAAATAGCGATATGGGAAAGTGTGAAATATTCATCAACGGAGAAGAAAAAAACAATGAGATGATAAATGAAAAATTAAAGGCCTATTAGCCATACTTAACAAATATGTGGAAGAACTTGTTACGTATCGGTGGTAAAGCAGCTGAATGAAAGAAACAACAGTATTGCGGTATTTGTGCACGGGGGACAACTACTGGATGTGAACGTATATGCAAGGAAGAGATGAAGGAACGAATGCTAAGCCCCGAATCGGCAGCTCTCGCTTTACTTCGATAAGTACAACTCAAAACACTAGATAAGCTAAAAAATATTACTTTGTAACTAGCAATCAGCTTTCACTAGACATCTCAAACATAGAATTTTATTCAGCAACCTGCCATTCCCAAAACATAAAAGCGCAGCAAGTGAAAAGGGCTGTAACTGCATCATAACTAAGCGAAACGACTGAATATCAGCTACAGTATACAAATTAAAGGAGATAAAAAAGAACTCTGTTCTCGAACTATCTGCTGACAATTCCTATCGTAATTCACGCACATATATGGTGAATCTTAATATGCATTTGTGACTACTAGGCGCATCGCAAATGGTTTCAAACGCCCTGCAATACCAGCAGAGAGGCTTAATTAACTGGTACGGTGGAGGGGTGGAAAGATGACATGGATGAAGGCATTCATAGAAGCTGATATCGACACAACGACCCAATCGATTTGCTCGAGCAGAGGGCCACCATATCACCGCAATTGCGCTCATTATTGCTTCCACAGAAAAATGATATGCTTAGATGACTGCAGAAGAAATAGGCGTTCAACTGATTTATTTTGTTGGCATGAAGGAATGAAACGACTATAGTAATACAAAGAACATCTAACTGTTCAAATCGTATTGAATAATGCATTAAACTTCCCTGGTTAACATTCCAAAGAACACTTAATTACAAAACCTCCCAATCATTTGTGATATGAATGGGACTCAGACTTACATCGATTCGCAGTTTCAACAAAGCTCTGCCCCAGTAACTCATCTATTCCCCTACACTTCGTGGATTTTTTGTTAGCTCCTTCCCTAGAAGCAAGCAGAGACCCATCTAGAAGCAACACTGCAAACGGTTATCATAAATAACGTGAAAAAGTGAAATCCAGAATAGTGAAACATGTAAATCCACGCTCACTTCCATACTTCCATATATGAATCTGTTCACAATAAACAGAAAAAAATCCAAAGGAAGTGATGAAGGAAAGGTGCAAAGAGGCGGATGACGGACGCTGAAGGAACGTCAGAGAATATGACTAACGAATATGAACAAGCCTCATGCTGACTGTTTCCTTTCAAAAATAATAAAAAGAGAGAACGGAAAACACTGTAGCTGTTGCTTTACTCCAGCTGAGAAGGCAAANCCCCCCCCCCCCCCCCCTCCCCTCTCACCTAAATACTGTAAATACCTCTGTCACTTTCTCCCCTCATCTAATAATGCTCAATGCTCTGTAGAAACTGGGTAGCAGCTTCAAGCGAGGGGTGTCTGCATGACGCAAGAAAAATTTTCGGACTTCTTCCGAAAAAATTTGCAACTCTCCGGTTGCCGGACAAATATTTAGCCCGCACCTGGCAATCAAAACACTAACCTTATATTTGCCCTGTTTGAGGAACGCCGACGAGAGATTATTCTTCGTTTTCGCAACATTCGGATCGTCGGGTCCGAGTTTCGTTTCGTAGATTTCCAACGCTCTACGATAGTAGCGTTCCACTTCATCATATTTGCCTTGATTTTGGCATAGCAATGCCAAATTGTTCAATTGCTTTGCCACATCCGGATGATCGGCGCCCAATACCTAACAAACGCGCGGCTTTCAATATGTTTCAGTCATATTCTATACTATGCCTACAAAGCGGGACATTCAAAAACATTTCCGCTTCCTGCCCGTTCTCTACGAACACTTCATGCTATTTGAATGTTCCAGTTACCAAGAACGATGCCACCTACCCTAGTGTCCAGTTTGGAATAACAACACTGAAACTAAGGGGCTAAACTATCTGTACTCAGCAAAAAACAAAATTGAACTAATATGATTTGAGATTTTGTTATTCCACTGAAATAATGAAAACTACAACTCCAAAAAAAGGTTCCGTATCAAGTCTTTGGAGTACTTCATCACCTCCTATCCCCATATAACAACCAACCGTTGCAGAAGAACACTGCTTTAACAGCAGCTATCAAGCACAAATTATATGCTTGAGGTGGTGTGAAGAAGGTTGTAGGAAAGGAATTGCAATTGAAAAAGTACCTTTTCTCTGATCTCAAGAGCTCGCTTACATAACGGTTCAGCATCCTTATATTTGCCACGTTTTCCATAGAGAACGGCCAAATTGTTGAGAGTAGCCGCAACGGCTGGATGGTTTTCACCCAAACATTTCTCGCGAATATGCAACGCCTCATTCAACAGATTCGCCGCCTCTTTGTATTTGTTCTGATCTCTTAAAATAATATCGTCTTATGCGCTCCAATAAATGCTTTTTAGCATATGCTTGCAATTTGAAGTTGATGCGAACTTTGAATTATTTATTTATGATCGTAAGGTGAGATTCTTTTAAATATTAAAAGCAGTTATGACAATTGAGTGCCATTTTAGAGAAAGAACAATGGATTCTCCACTCTCAAATATTGGATATAATTAAGGAGAAGAGAAGGGGAGTGGATGGAGGTGATTAATGGCTCAAAAGTTCGCCTGTCGATCCATATTAGCTGACCTCAACGATGCTCTCAATCCGCCAAGGAATGAAGACATCGCTCCCAAGATTCGATCGTTGCGAAACTTGTTGTTCTATTTTCGCCGCACCGAAAAATTATGCAGACAGATTGAAGGAAGTCGACATTAAGTGAACTAGAAGGTAAGTAAGGGATCGAAAATCACGAATGCAAATTTTGAAAGACGAATAGTACTATAATACTTTTAAATATATACATACAGGAGCTAGATTCGACAATTAGATCGAACAGCAATGACCTGTAAACGAGTGCGAGAATATTGAGCATAGTCGCGACGTCGGGATGGTCGTGACCACTGGTCTTCTCGAGATCCTCAAGTGCTTGCTTGCACAACGGTACTGCTACTTCGTAACGCCCTTGCGACGCGTATTGAATCACCTGCAGAAACAAGTCGTATTTAATGAATAGTGTCGTGTTCACATAAGCAATGCTTTCGTTCTGCGACAAACTCATTAGGAACGCCGTTTTACGAGATGATCTACCGAGATGTGATGACCCACCTAGATGTGATGGTCCACCTAGATGTGACTGCAGAGGAAAAGGTGAAGGAAACCTCTNACGAGATGATCTACCGAGATGTGATGACCCACCTAGATGTGATGGTCCACCTAGATGTGACTGCAGAGGAAAAGGTGAAGGAAACCTCTCGAACACCTTGGAAAGAAAAAAAAACGATCGGTGTTTCCCTCAGTGGCTGTTCGACATCACTGATATTATCGGTAGAAACAACTAACAAGATTATGAAGAGTTCTGAGACGAGCGGGTATCTCATATCCAGCTGACGCACTGGCTGCCATTGAGTGAGCTGGCGTTGGATGGGCGAACTGACCCGAGAGATGCCCTGCAAAATTACTTCCATACCACTCAAACAATACCCAACTAACGAAACTAAAGCGTATGAACAGCAGAAAGCTGCAGTCCACATCCCTACCCAGTAACGACCCCCACTTGTGTGGTTACGAGAGATTTTCGATACACATCTAAACACTTGACAGTTTTGGGTTCCCCGAGGCTACTTAAGAGATAAAGGGAGAGCAGGAGGGGAGTGGCAAACAGGAACTCGGTTTTATGAATAACCACCAAAAAACGGATGCATCTTTCAGAAATACATTGAGTTTCTATTGCGATTTATAGAAATAGTAAAACTAATCGACAATTCTGAAATGAGACAACAATCGGTGGAAAACATTGCTTGGGCAGAGAAAATCTTTCTCCCCCGACAGAAGAACAGTAAACGTCTTTACAAGTGGAGAGGAAACTCCGTATGAAGATGGTCTTACAACGACAAAACCGTACATGACCTCACATTCCATCCAAGCCAACAAATGAAACGGAAGGAATAACGAGATACAGATCAATAAAAAACAACAGTATTTTATAAGTCACAAAAACGTCGCAATGACCTTTCGTCACTCAGGCGTTATATTTGAATGTAACACTGATATTCAAGTTCAGAAATCATTTGCCTTTCCTACCTGAGAGATGATAAATCCCCGTCCATATTTATACCAACCCTAGTACTTCGTCAGCATTAGCCATAGCGGATGGTTTCACAACACCAAAGACAACAGCTTAAAGTTAAACAGATCGGACAAAGCATTACGAAGAGCGCAAAAACGGACTCGGGCATCCGGTGCTGTTGTGGGCAAAAACGAAGGCTTTAATGATAAAAAAGCTTGAACAAGTTTTTCACTTGCAGTGGTTTTCAAAAGAAGAGGGTCACTTCCTGCCCGTAAATGAAAAAAAATTGGATAACCACCAAGGCTTCTAGTCGCAGAGAAAGTCATAACTTTTAGCTTTTAAATTTAACCGCATTCAGCAAAGCTCTGAATACAGCTGTATCGGCAAAGCTAATAAGGCAGCGAGGAATTGACTTCATTGAAGCAAATTCTGAAATAATCTGGAGCAGACAACGCATGCCTACTTGATAATTTCATTCATTTCCCTTCCCTCTTTTACATTATTTCCAATCTTGAAAGGAAAATCCAATTCACCAAGAGTACTCAGCCATGCGGCTAGCAAACACCGATTACAATAAAAAGAATGCTGAAGCATCACATCGTTTCTTCCCTCTAACCTCATCCTCCTTCCCATCCTCTCTCAAGTGCATGCACAAAATAAGATCAAACAAACCGCTGATTTCTTCATCCTCTTCGGGTCCAAAGCCAAGATCCTGCAGTGTGTGGTCGTTACCGCGCAACTCTGATTGTTCCATTGTTCTCTCACTCTCCTATTAATTAATTATTTGCAAACGCAATGCAACACTTTCGAATCATTTCATTGGATTGCTTTAATAACCTTTGTAATTGCAGCAATCCTCTTTAGACCTTTATTTAGTGGATTGTGATGTCGGAGAATTTTCACATCCAATTAGGCAATTCGGATTTCTACTGCATTAACTGAGTGTCCCCTTTACTATGCTAAATAACGACTGTTGTTAAATTCCCCAAAAAGATTCTTCCTCTGCCAGTGATCTCCATACTTTTTAAAGTGTTCCAGGCAAAAGTATAAATGAAATGTANNNATATTGAATTCACATTAACTTAAAACACAAGCCAACTCACGTCCCATAAATAAATAAACAGATAAGTAGAGGTTTAAAAGTTGGAAACTAGAAGGAAAATCACGCGTGATTGCGTGACGGGAATTGAAAGGATTGCGTGATTGAGGGTTGCGTGAACATGAATAAGGCGACTGTAGATACTAAAAAATTAAAAAAAAAACACACAATCAATGTCGCTCATGGACGTTTTAAGTTGCCAGATGGTCAAAGGCTAAGGCAGTCCCCATTTCACCTCAGACTAAAAAAGTTCCCAAACTTATATGAAAAATTTGAACGGTTCTGGATGCGAAACAAAAAGCTTCAGAACTCTCGAAGAAGTACTTCGCAAAGAGAGTCCAAATCGGTTCGCTTATTAGCTGGTGTATTCTCGAAAGCAAATGGCTAAAATTGATGAAAACTTCAGCACAATCAGTTTAGAAGGAGTACATGCAGGGTACAAAAACTCTGCCAAATACGTGTCACAATCGCTTCTTCTATGAACAACAGCAATGAATCTGTGAGTTTCTAGCGTTATTAAGAAACTGAGCACAAAATCATTGAAACGGATTCTTAGGATCACCTTCTGTACCGCTTGAGATCGGACGCTGCAGCCTTTCAAAGTGATTCCTTAGAATACCTTGCTTCTGCATTCTCACACAAGTGCAGGATGCATCTTCATATCATCTAGAACTTAAGGTATCCTCCCTTTCCTCTCACCCACCCCGACGCTCACCAGCTGAAAATGGGAAGGGAATACTAGGATTTGCAATCTTCAAAATGTTAGCTGGAATAACAGAGTCAGTCGACTTGCTTCAAGAAGCTAAAAAATTTCACGACGATTCGGTGGCCCATTCGAACCTCATCCGCAGACAACGTCTTCATTCCTCGCCAAGTACGTTTACAAATTTACTTACCATATCGACTTCGGAACTACGCTGATCTCGTATTTTAAAAGTCATACGTTCAGCACAAAAAACTTTGTATTTGCCTAGCAGCGATTCATGCACACCCACAAACCACCTCAAATCCTCACGTCAAATAAGCTGGAAGCTGGAAAGAAAAAGGTTTGAACCTGCTGATCCGTGTCGTACTTCTTGATTGAGTTCATGTATTCCAAATGTTTCTTCTCCTCCTCGAGTTGTGCCACTTGCTGCAATCTCACAACAGATACTACGATCATTTGTCTCTACAAAAATGGACGAAGCTCCACTCATTGAATGTGAGCTGCAGATGTAAAGCTTAGAAACTCTATGACAATCTTCCGAGATATGAAAATGGAAGAAGTGGTCTTTCGAAGTCATCCATATCGAGGCAACAATGATTCAAAGCAAAAGATTCAAAAACTCCGGAATCGTTGTTGAAGAATTAACAAGGGCACTTTTAAGAAGTGCAGAAGGCTATGAAGCACCCACATTCCACCCCTCTACCCATAACAATTCAGATATTTTGCACATGAAAAGAACAATTTAAATGATCAAAATCTAATCGAGATGTTATTCCTTCTTCGCATTGGTGCCGACTTAAATAAATCTTAAGCCTTAAAGTTGAAACAAATCTTGCGGAAATCAAAAAATATGCACTTTTGTGGGATCACTGAACTGGAATACGTTATCGGCACCACTCAAAAACACTTAAATCCACTTTCAAAACACTGCCCACACCCCACAATGAATCTACACGAATTTCGGGAACGCAAGCCCCTGGACAGCTCCCTAAATAGCACAATATGACCAGGAAAACAGCACATGACTGTACGGCCAAGTCTGATGTATTCAAAAACAAATCCGACCAACAATAAAAATTTACCTGCCCACTGCTCTGCAGTTTCTGTTGAGTGGAGTTCAATTCATCTCTAAGCCAAGCGTTCTCCTGACAAAGTCTTCTGACCTGTGCTTTTAGCTTCTGCTTCTCAGCTTCGACCGTTTGAAGATGACCGGCCAGCGCCATCATAACCTTAACTCGCATTCTCACTTGACTTTATTAACACCAAGAATATACTCAGAAAATGTGATACAACTTGACAAATGGACGTCCAATATGAGGATTGGGATGAAAATGAAAATAAAAATTGAACGAAATGCTTGCAATTAAACCGGCAAACTCCCTTAAACTGCCTTAAACAAGGCAAAATACTAT
This sequence comes from Toxascaris leonina, assembly GCA_022844705.1. Taxonomy (NCBI): domain Eukaryota; kingdom Metazoa; phylum Nematoda; class Chromadorea; order Rhabditida; family Ascarididae; genus Toxascaris; species Toxascaris leonina. Next base: position 69,953 of record JAARMF010000148.1, on the reverse strand, counting down.
TGGAGTGAAATCAATCACTTTGCGAATATTGAGTTTCAGAAGCTGGTGAAGCAGATGAAGGACGCTAAGCCAAGCTCGTTCCTTAACAGCTTAATCACCATAGCAACCCATGGTCGTACTAGAAGAAAGAACTACGCACGCAAAAATTTGCAAAACTAGAATGGGACAAAGATCCGTGCGACTCAACTGCTCAACTTGCACAGCCAACGTGATCATTGAATTGAAGGTTTTGATGCGAAGTAAAGGCAAACAGTTGCCTATTGTCGAGTGATGACGAAATAAATATTCAAATATTCAGATAACGGATATGAGGTGAATTTTCAGGGAAGCCTTTGCTTGATCGCATTGATGACGTTCCTTTCTCAAAGCAAATGCCAGCCGCTGGGTTCGTTTCAAAACCCATTTGGCATCGATGAGGTTCTCTTGACCTATGGAAATTCACAGGGAATGCACCAGCCCAAAGGTCATCGTTTGAACAGCGCTCAGTAAGCCTAATTAAAACATTGTTTACCTGTGCTTCTTCAATTCCCAGTCTGAGCATATCGAGATTCTTCTCCACAATCAACGCTTTCTCCTCGATCAACGCCGATTCATCATTGTTCAACCCTTGTATGCTACTTACAAGTGTACCCTAAAATTAGAAACATCGCTGTAATTGAAAGATACAAAATATAGCAACAAACAGCTACCTGCTAAAGGAACTTTCAACATAAAATGTGGGTCATTATGGATGCGACATGAGATGGTCAGTGCACAAGCCTCGAGAATGTCACTGATCACCTTTATAGCTTCGTGTTCCTCTTTAAGCGCCTCGAGACCTTGTACGACCGTTCGTGTACTCTGCAGAATCTCCTCCTGTGATAACGCCGTCATCCTTCCAATATCCTCGATTTTTCTTCTGAAAATCAATTGTGCAAGCTCGAAACACACTGATAAACTGATAAGACGTCATACAGCATTAAGCTGGGTACCTTAGATAATAGCATTTATTGATTGGTTCGCAAAGTTTATATACTTCAAAGAATATTTGGAAATATTAGGGCTGCGACAGCTTATCAACCGGTAATGACTTATTGACACCAACGAACGGAATGCTGAGTATCTGTGACAGGATTTTTAAATCGTTTTACTACATCATCTTTACGACCTCTATAATGGATATTACACCTGCATCGTCTGTATAGGCAAACCTTGGGGCATAAACAAGTGAGAGAACCCCTCATTAATTTTCTGGGCCTTCCCTCCTCAAGTGCATTCCAATACACCTAACGACTTGAAAATTCTGTCACAGCTGTATCGAACCCTTTCATTGAGGCGACTAGAGTTGTGGGTTTAGCCAGTAAAGCTCGAGCAACGGTTGAGGATTCTGAAAGCGGCAACAATTTGAGAACTTCGCAGCATCGCACCGAGGCCTACCGTTTCCGCAAATAAAAGCCCACCCCTGTTGTTATAAAAACATTCTTCGAAAATAACATTGTCGATATGGGTGATATTTACACACAGCAATCCCGAAATAAGCCTCACTCAACACTTCCATAGCCATATTATTCACTGCAAAAGGGCCTTAATGAGTGTGCAACCACAGAGATGTCACTTGAAATTTATTACCGACGCATCCATCAGAAAAGATTGAACGCTAAAAGTGCTATAGTACTTTCGTACAGTATATATTGCGGAAGAATAGGTTAAAAGTAATCTACGTAGAAACATCGACTCTACCGTAAACCCCAACCTATCGCGAATCTTCACCTACCATAATCCTCAATCTACCGTAAACCTCTTCCTACTGTAGATCCATCGCAGAATCAATCATTCGCGTTATGACTATATACAGCCGCAAAAAAACGGACTAACGGCAACAGTGCTCTTTCGCACACAGCATACTCAATACTGATGCCTTGGGCCATACATTACAGTAACCTGGCATGATAAGTACCGTAATACTCGAAACAGAAAAATCGGTAGTATGATTAGGCAACTGAGCTTAAGTATTATGGTACAAAGTGACGTCATTTTTGAAGATTAGAGATGAATACATATTGCGAGAATTGCAACATAATGGACAGATGCCGCTTTCAGCATGACCACGTCCTTAGACAGAAGATTCATCGAACAGTGGAAACTCCTCTGAAACTGTGCGCTTGAGGAGACAGTAAAGGATTCAAAAAAGTGGGAAAGCGCGCCGGGAGAACACAGCAACATGTGCTTTTTGCAATACACGTTGAGCGTCAATCAAATAAGCAAGTATTGAAACGCGAGAGAGGTGACACTAAATTGAAAGCTGACATGAGTATGCTATAAACGGGGCTGACTTGTTTCGTTGACATGACGCACTTCTTAGCATTAGCCCTTTGCTGCCATACTTTGGTAAACATCTGACGTCCCCATAAAAATTCAAATAAAGAGGTGATAGGACAGGTGCAACGGATAAACAGGTGACGGGCGGTGGGATGAAGGATTTCCAAAGGTCAAATTTCTTTTCGACAATGGAAGCACATCAAAACTCCGTTTCCGTTCTTCGGCAAGGCGATTCTCTAAAAGCCCCAATTCAGATGTTTTAAATAATAACGCACTAAAACAGTGATGACTGAGTCGATGAGCGTGAGAACAAGATNNNAAGATTCTCCACTAACACAGTCACACTATTTGAATCTATATGATCTCGAGCTTACAGATGGCGAACTCGAGCATTTAAGAACACTCCACACAACATTAACATAACGACAAGCAAGCCCTAGTGATAAGAAGTGTCTGTGCACCACATTCCCTGAATAACCCCTCCAGCAAAGCTATCGAGTTCCATTTGTCTCTTAACACGGGAAAACACATCGCTACACCCTTCAACGAACCTCTAACTCAGAGTCGATACGCAACGCATCACCACACGCACGCATTCACTGCACTAGAGCTCAGAGAATGTGCATCTGTGGAGGAGCAGAGAAATGTGCGACACACAAACAGAACAACGTGCCGATCGATCGCTTCATAACGCAAGCGACGATGAGTATTAAGGTGCGCGACAAAAACTCATGAAATCGATGATTCGTTTGGGAGTCAGTGCGATTCTGAATTGAAGGGGGAGGGGGAGGGGGGGGGGGAGGGAGGGAGGGGGGATTGTGATGGTTANGGGGGGGGGGGTGGGGGCGGGTGGCCGAACGACCCTTGAGACAGTATTCGGTAACAGCTGCTCCCTCGGACTCTACTCAATAAAAGCTGATCTCCCAGCTAGTGATCGCCGCTTTTGCATATTCGGTGATATATAGCTCGTAACAATAAAATAACAACTGCACACTTAAGATAGCACATAAAGGTAGGCATTCGAATTGCTCTATCTACTCATCGCTGAGCACTTACATCGACTATCATTTCCATCACTTTTTATTGAAGTCATTATTAGATTCAAAAATTTCCGATAAAACGACAAACAGTTGTTATTTTCCAACGGACGATGAAATTCGGTATCTCAAAAGGGTCCCTTCGCTCCCGTCGAATAAGCAAGGATTCCACGACCCATCCCCTAGGAGCGAATGCCATGCGCTGCCGACAGAAGACACGACAACGTCGGGTTTATATTTCACAGTCTGATCCATCGTCACGGTGACAAACATGTGCAACGCTTACTCAGACCCACAAACTGCGTAGCACCGTCCATCAACGCTCTCTGTCTTTCTCTTTCTCTTTTTCTGTCTCCCTAGCACAACCAAATATGGCTTGCCAGAAGTCTCTTGTGCTCCACAGTTTTTTTTTTTTTTTTAAATCTAAGCTGCAGTAGAAAAAGAAGAGCAAGAAAACAGATGAAACACCATATGTTTGAGGATGGGAGGAGAGGAGAAAAGAATAAGGTGGGGGAGGGAGGGGGGGGGGGGTTGGAGAGGAGATAGGTGGAAAGAGAAGAGGATGCTAATGAAACATATTGCGAATATTTCGTCAAGATTCATGATTGAATGGGACTTCTCGTTCGACAAAATTTCCCACTCTTCCAATTACCGTACCCGCGCCCTCACTGAACATCGCTGACTCTTCATTGCGAAGTGCCTCAATCAACTTGGATGTCATCCAGAAGGCATCTTCAGAAGGTGTTCATCACAACGCCGAATCCTGTCAGGTTAAAGTCGACATGAGTCTAGATCGCCCACGTCATTGTCCAGTCGGATATCAGTATATCACTTAGAATTGCTTTTCTAATAATGACAGAAATTAAAATCCAACAGAACATGCAGTTATTAGATCAGCCATCGTCCGTCTCAACGTCATCCATGTATCGCATCCCCCCCCCCCCTCCCCCCTATCCTACGTTCTTGATCTACTTATCAAATAAGGCGCATCTTGAACGTTTCTATTATGAACAGTCGAAAAAATGCACAATCAGTACGCCGAGTTTACTTTATCAACGTTGATATGCAATAGAGCAATTATCACTGTCTACCTCTGATGTAGGAAGTTCTTTGGTGTCACGGTGATTCGAAGGATTACAACCATCAAAGATCACTCGTTCCTCAGCAAACTTGCTAACTTCTAGAAGCTACCATCTGCAAAAATTTGTTCCCACGGACGATGTGGCTTAACTGAGGCAGAAATGCTCAGTAAGCTTGTTTCTGGTCACTCTATTGGTTAAGCTGTCCAATGAAGGAAAGATTTGTGCAAGGCACTATTCCTTAATTCTTCGTCATTTTGTCTTATATATTTTTATTAAATTCTACTGAATTTCTCTGCAATCTCATATATGTGACAGCTGCCCAATTAAGTTGACTGTTTGCTCTATATATATTCCATTCCATCACCTTCTCCACGAATTCATTCATTTCTTCGATTCCTTCACATGTGAATTGTTGTTGTTTACAAAGTTTGCACTCAAGGTGTTGTCATCTGCCAAGTTTATATATCAATTGTTACTGTTTACCACGTAAACACTTCGAGTGACCATCGAAGATCAAAGAACGGCATAGTTTCAAATGATTTCTGACATCAATTCAAATTATTTAAACCGCTCATCTGGAATGGTTTTGTGTCTCGCTATCGGTTGAATTCAGATTCCCCAAATAGCCAATGAGAATACCAATAAGCGAACGCTCTCATCTATGTAGAAATCAAATGAATGTTAGAATCAACATCATGATGAGCACATCCATCCATCAATTTTAATTTCAGTGCTAGATATACACGCGAGAAGAACGTGTGTTGAATTTCCGTTATGTTCAGGTGGCTCAAGCATGCATGCATTTTCAGTTGAATAGGGTGATGCGATATCCTCGTTTGAAATCAGGTACTGGATTCTCCATCTGCAAATATCCTAGGAAAAAAGACTTCATTGGAGAATAATCGCCCATCCTCCC